>CM053030.1:41284168-41368789 GCA_028564925.1 Lithobates sylvaticus
TTTTCAACTGTCATTTTTTATTTTATTTTAACAAAATACGGTATATTTCTATGTACACATACATATTTTATGGTTTTTAAACAAAATATTGCTAAAATTAGTTGAATCCTGTTTGTGTTACTAAAAAGTGAAAAATGGGGCAAGAAACTGCGCTATAGGTCAAATAAATGCGGATAAACCGCAAAATCCTAACAGGTTGAATTATAACCAATGGGGCTGCAGCAACTATACCGTATATATAAACAGTGGAATCAAATTGAAAAAGTAAAAAGCTGCGCATACCAATAAAACTAAAATAACCAAGTTAGTGGAACTGACTCTAACTATAAGTCACAGTGAATCAATTTGAATTAAATGTGTATGACATTAAATGCCCTCTCAACATAATATAAAGACATAAATCAACACCCAGTGATATGAAAAAAAAATTGTGACATATAGACGTAAATATATAAAAATATAAAATATATATGAAAAACAATCAAAAAGGTTAATATATGGGCCAATATGGTCGCAAAGGTGTCCCAAATTGAAAAAAGTTTTTTGGTGATTTCAAAAGAGCTCAAATGCTCGTGCTTCCACAGAAGATTTCAGACTATAAACGTCCTGCATCAAAATTCCTTCAACACGTTAAGTGAATACTCATATACACCACCACCGAAGAAAAGATGGCCGCTTACCGAAGATATGCCATACACATTTAATTCAAATTGATTCACTGTGACTTATAGTTAGAGTCAGTTCCACTAACTTGGTTATTTTGTGTTTACTAAACATTGTTTTCAAACTTGTCTTTAACCACTTAAGCCCCGGACCAATTTGCAGCCAAAGGACCAGGCCCCTTCTTGCGATTCGGCACTGCGCCGCTTTAACTGACAATTTCGCGGTCGTGCGACGTAGCTCCCAAACAAAATTGGCGTCCTTTTTTTTTTCACAAATAGAGCTTTCTTTTGGTGGTATTTGATCGCCCCTGCGGTTTTTATTTTTTGCGCTATAAACAAAAATAGAGCGACAATTTTGAAAAAAATGCAATATTTTTTACTTTTTGCTATAATAAATATCCCCAAAAATATATAAAAAAACATTTTTTTTTTTTTCCTCAGTTTAGGCCGATACGTATTCTTCTAAATATGTTTGGTAAAAAAATCGCAAAAGTTATAGCGTTTACAAAATTGGGGATAATTGTATAGCATTTTTATATTTTTATTACTATTTTTTTTTAACTAGTAATGGCGGCGATCAGTGATTTTTATTGTGACTGCGAAATTATGGCGGACACATCGGACATTTTTGACACATTTTTGGGACCATTGTCATTTATACAGAAATCAGTGCTATTTAAATGCACTGATTCCTATGTAAATGACACTGGCAGTGAAGGAGTTAACCACTAGGGGGCGGGGGGGGGGGGGGGGTTAAATCTGTGTGTGTGTGTGTTTTTTTTACAGTAGGGGGGCGTGGCTTTGCGTCTGAAGTCACTGATCGGCTTTCCCGATGACAGGGAACAGCCGATCAGTGACAGGTAGTGTAGGAAGCACAGGGAGAGGTTTGTTTACACAGACCTCTCCCCGTTCTTCAGCTCTGTGACCCGATCGCGGGACACCAGCGGCAATCGGGTCCGCTGGTCCGGCGGCCGCGGTCACGGAGCTCAGGACCGGGTCACGAGCGCGCCGCTGGTCTCTTAAAGGGGCACGTACAGGTACATGGTTGTGCCCAGCCGTGCCAGTCTGCTGACGTATATCGGCGTAAGGCGGTCCTTAAGCAGTTAAAAAACATATATATATATATACATATATATATATAAAATCACATCCCCCCCCAGAAATAATAAAGTGAACAACCATTTAAATAAATGTAAAAATTCAAATAACTGTAATTACTTAAAAAGATGGTCTGCTGTGCCATACACTAAATAATCATATTAATATATTTAATGTCGTGCAATTGTATTTTATGCCCAGACTGATTAAAATAATTTTGATGAGCTCAAGCAATTTTGCTCAAAATTGATTCATCTAAAATACAAAATTGATTAATCTAAAATACAAAGAACTGTAACTATATAATATATTAGTACAAATAAGCCCAAATGCATTATCAACTGTAATTTTTTATTTAATTTTAACAAAATACGGTATATTTCTATGTACACATACATATTTTATGGTTTTAAAACAAAATATTGCTAAAATTTGTTGAATCCTGTTTGTGTTTACTAAACATTGTTTTTTAATTTGTCTTTAACCACTTCAGCCCCGGACCAATTTGCAGCCAAAGGACCAGGCCCCTTTTTTGCGATTCGGCACTGCGCCGCTTTATCTGACAATTTTGCGGTCGTGCGACGTAGCTCCCACAAATAGAGCTTTCTTTTGGTGGTATTTGATCGCCCCTGCGGTTTTTATTTTTTGCGCTATAAACAAAAATAGAGTGACAATTTTGAAAAAAATGCTATATTTTTTACTTTTTTGCTATAATAAATATCCCCAAAAAATATATAAAAAAAACATTTTTTTCCTCAGTTTAGGCCGATACGTATTCTTCTAAATATTTTTGGTAAAAAAAATCGCAATTAGCGATTATTGATTGGTTTGCGCAAAAGTTATAGCGTTTACAAAATTGGGGATAGTTGTATAGCATTTTTATTAATATTTTTTTTTTTACTAGTAATGGCGGCGATCAGTGATTTTTATTGTGACTGCGACATAATGGCGGACACATCGGATATTTTTGACCCATTTTTGGGACCATTGTCATTTATACAGAAATCAGTGCTATTTAAATGCACTGATTCCTATGTAAATGACACTGGCAGTGAAGGAGTTAACCACTAGGGGGCGGGGAGGGGTTAAGTCTGTGTGTGTGTGTAAGAAGCGCGGGGAGAGGTTTGTTTACACAGACCTCTCCCCGTTCTTCAGCTCTGTGACCCGATCGTGGGACACCAGCGACGATAGGCTCCGCTGGTCCTGCGGCCACGGTCACGGAGCTCAGGACCGGGTCACGAGCGCGCCGCTGGGCTCTTAAAGGGGCACGTACAGGTACGTGGTTGTGCCCAGCCGTGCCATTCTGCCGACGTATATCGGCGTAAGGCAGTCCTTAAGCGGTTAAAAAACACATATATATATATATATATATATATATATATATATATATACACATATATATATATATAAAATCACCCCCCCCCCCCCCGAAATAATAAAGTGAACAACCATTTAAATAAATGTAAAAATTCAAATAACCGTAATTACTTAAAAAGTTGGTCTGCTGTGCCATACACTAAATAATCATATTAATATAGTTAATGTCGTGCAATTGTATTTTATGCCCAGACTGATTAAAATAATTTTGATGAGCTCAAGCAATTTTGCTCAAAATTGATTAATGGCACAATGCATATATTTTTGATAATTAATAGATTTGATTATATTGTCTGATTCTGTAAAGAATTGTTAGATCAGATTATTACCTGAATGGCCACCATTACTCTTTCCCATTGCTAATTAAAAGTAAATGTTTTGGCTGGACTTGAGTTTTAATTAAGGTAACGTAAGTAAGAAAACAATAAATAATGATAAACTAATCAAAAACTAATTAGCAAAAAGAATATGTCTAAATCATATTTTCTAGTAGGCTGCAAAGACAGATTGGAAACATACATGCAAATATACAGTATCTCGCAAAAAGTGAGTACACCCCTCACATTTTTGTAAATATTTTATTATATCTTTTCATGTGACAACACTGAAGAAATGACACTTTGCTACAATGTAAAGTAGTGAGTGTACAGCTTGCATAACAGTGTAAATGTGCTGTCCCCTCAAAATAACTCAACACACAGCCATTAATGTCTAAACCACTGGCAAGCATAGGGAGTACACCTCTAAGTGAAAATGACCAAATTGGGCCCAAAGTGGCAATATTTTGTGTGGCCACCATTATTTTCCAGCACTGCCTTAACCCTCTTGGGCATGGAGTTCACCAGAGCTTCACAGGTTGCCACTGGATTCCTCTTCCACTCCTCCGTGACGACATCACAGAGCTGGTGGATGTTGGAGACCTTGTGCTCCTCCACCTTCCATTTGAGGATGTCCCACAGACAGATCCTCAATAGGGTTTAGGTCTGGAGACATGCTTGGCCAGTCCATCACCTTTACCCTCAGCTTCTTTAGCAAGGCAGTGGTCTTCTTGGAGGTCATTATCATGTTGGAATACTGCCCTGCGGCCCAGTCTCCAAAGGGAGGGGATCATGCTCTGCTTCAGTATGTCACAGTACATGTTGGCATTCATGGTTCCCTCAATGAACTGTAGCTCCCCAGTGGCGGCAGCACTCATGCAGCCCCAGACCATGACACTCCCACCACCATGCTTGACTGTAGGCAAGACACACTTGTCTTTGTACTCCTCACCTGGTTGCCGCCACACACACTTGACACCATCTGAACCGAAAAAGTTTATCTTGGTCTCATCAGACCACAGGACAGGGTTCCAGTAATCCATGTCCTTAGTCTGCTTGTCTTCAGAAAACTGTTTGGGGGCTTTCTTGTGCATCATCTTTAGAAGAGGCTTCCTTCTGGGACGACAGTCATGCAGACCAATTTGATGCAGTATGCAGCGTATGGTCACCCCCTGCAGCAATGCAGGCAGCACTCATACGTCTATTTCCCAAAGACAACCTCTTGATATGATGCTGAGCACGTGCACTCAACTTCTTTGGTTGACCATGCCAAGGCCTGTTCTGAGTGGAACCTGTCCTGTTAAACCGCTCTCTGGTCTTAGCCACCATGCTGCAGCTCAGTTTCAGGGTCTTTGCAATCTTCTTATAGCCTAGGCCATCTTTATGTAGAGCAAGACTTCTTTTTTTCAGAACCTCAGAGAGTTTGTTGCCATAAGGTGCCATGTTGAACTTCCAGTGACCAGTATGAGAGAGTGAGAGCAATAACACCAAATCTAACACACCTGCACCCCATTCACAACTGAGACCTTGTTATGCCACGTACACCTGATCGGACATTCTGACAACAAAATCCTGGATTTATTTTCAACGGATGTTGGCTCAAACTTGTCTTGCATACACACGGTCACACAAATGTTGTCGGAAATTCCGAACGTCAAGAGCGCGGTGACGTACAACACGTACGACGAGCCGAGAAAAATTAAGTTCAATAGCCAGTGCCGCTCTTCTGCTTGATTCTGAGCATGCATGGAGTTTTGTGCGTTGGAATTGTGTACACACGATCGGAATTTTGTTGTCGGAAAATTTGAGAACCAGCTCTCAAATTTTTGTTGTCGGGAATTCCGACAAAAAATGTCCCATCGAGCCTACACACGATCGGAATTTCCGACAACAAGCTACCATCGAACATTTGTTGGCGGAAATTCCAATCGTGTGTACGCGGCATAACACTAACAAGTCACATGACACCGGGGTGGGAAAATGACTAATTGGGCCCAATTTGGACGTTTTCACTTGGGGGTGTACTCACTTTTGTTGCCAGCGGTTTAGACATCAATGGCTGTGTGTTGAGTTATTTTGAGGGGACAGCAAATTTACACTGTTATACAAGCTGTACACTCACTACTTTACATTGTAGCAAAGTGTAATTTCTTCAGTGTTGTCACATGAAAAGATAGAATAAAATACTTACAAAAATGTGAGGGGTGTACTCACTTTTGTGAGATACTGTACATGAAAATATAAAAGGAAGCACATTTGTAAATATAGAAAAGTATAAAAGTAATATAAAGGTCACTATGACTATGGAAGAAAAACATAAACGAGAAAAAAGAATGGAGAAAAAATCTACACAATATTAAACTTTTCACAAATATAAGAAAACAAATATATCACCTTTGGTTAGTTAAAATAATAATTACAATAATAATTATAGCAACTGTAAAAATAACAACTGTAACATCTCTGCATTAATGAGGTTTGTTAGATAAAAAAAAAGTATAAAATGATTTATCATACAAATCAAATGAGAGCACATGCGGTTGGAGTGAAGCACTCAAGGTGGAGGAGTGAAATTGTGCGCACGATTTTTGTCGAAGTACAATTAGCACAAAAGTATTATACAAGTGTCACTCAGAGACTTATGCACGTGGGGCTTTTTGTTTTGCGCGTATTTATTTCCATGTTTGTTGGCACAAGGTATGTACGGTGCTTCACTTTTTCCACACTGTTACAGCCTTATTCCAAAATGGATTAAATTCATTATTTTCCTAAAAATTCTACAAACAATACCCCAAAATAACAACATGAAAGAAGTTTGTTTGAAATCTTTGCAAATTTATAAAAAATAAAATCCCATGTACATAAGTATTTATAGCCTTTGCTCAATATGTTGTTGAAGCACCTTTGGCACCAATTATAGCCTCAAGTATTTTTGAGTATGATGTCGGGCTGTCATGTGCCTTTTACTGAGGGGTGGCTTCCATCTGGTAACTTTACCATACAGGCCTGTTTGGTGGAGTGCTGCACAGATGGTTGTTCTTCTGGAAGGTTCTCCTCTCTCTACAGAGAAACGCTGGAGCTCTGTCAGAGTGACCATCAGGTTCTTGGTCATCTCCCTGACTAAGGACCTTCTCCTCCGATCGCTCAGTTTTGCTGGGCAGCCCACTCTAGGAAGAGTCCTGGTGATTCAAAACGTATTCCATTTAACCACTTCCCATCCCGCACCCATAGTCATATGACGCCCACAAGGTGGATCTCCCATCCTGGGTGGGCGTCATATGATGTCCTCTCCTTCCCGGCCGCCTGGGGGGCGTGCACGCACCGCGGCTTCGCTCGGGACCCGGTGCGAGTGCCCGGCGCCCGCGATTGCCCGTTAAAACAACGGGACCGTGCGGGACCGTGGAGCTGTGTGTGTAAACACACAGCTCCACGTCCTGTCAGCGGGAGAGGAGACCGATCATGTGATCCCAGTACGGAGGATCACTGATTGGTCTCCTCCCCTTGTGAGTCCCCTCCCCCCCCACAGTTAGAATCACTTCTTTAGGGAACACATTAACCCCTGCAGCGCCCCCTAGTGTTAACCCCTTCCCTGCCAGTCACATTTACACAGTAATCATTGCAATTTTATAGCAACGATCGCTGTGTAAATGTGAATGGTTCCAAAAATGTGTCAAAAGTGTCCGAAGTGTCCGCCGCAATGTCGCAGTCACGAAAAAAAATCGCAGATCCCCGCCATTACTAGTAAAAAAAAAAAAAAAAAAAAATGCAATAAATCTATCCCCTATTTTGTAGACGCTATAACTTTTGCGCAAACCGATCAATATACGCTTATTGCGATTTTTTTTTACCAAAAAATATGTAGAAGAATACGTATCGGTCTAAACTGAGTTTTTTTTTTTAAAAATGGGATATTTATTATAGCAAAAAGTAAAAAATATTGTGTTTTTTTTCAAAATTGACGCTCTTCTTTTGTATATAGTGCAAAAAATAAAAACTGCAGGGGCGATCAAATACCACCAAAAGAAAGCTCTATTTGTGGGGAAAAAAAGGACATCAATTTTGTTTGGGTGTAACGTCGCACGACCACGCAATTGTTAGTTAAAGCGACGCAGTGCCGAATCGCAAAAAGTGCTCTGGTAAGGAAGGGTGTAAAATGGCCCGGTAAAATGGCCCGGTAAAATGGCCCGGTAAGGATGATGGAGGCCACTGTTCTCATTGGGACCTTCAATGCTGCAGAAGTTTTACTACAGACAATTCCTTCGACTTCATGGCTTGGTTTGTGCTCTGACATGCACTGTTAACTGTGGGACCTTATATAGACAGATGTGTGCCTTTCCAAATCATGGGGAGGGGTATGCCTATATATCAAGAATAATGTACAAGTGAATGTGAGAGATGACATCACTAAGGCTGGCTTCACACTGGGGCGGTGCGGGGCGGCGACGGTAAAGCAGCGCTATATTTAGCGCTGCTTTACCATCGTTTTTCCCGCGGTATGCGGCCGCTAGCGGGGTGGTTTTAACCCCCGCTAGCGGCCGCAAAAGGGTTAAAAACCTCCGCAAAGCGCCGCTGCAGCGGCGGTTTGCGGGCGGTATCCCCGCGGTTTCCCATTGATTTCAATGGGAAGGAGCGGTATAGGAGCGGTAAATACACCGCTCCTTCACCGCTCCAAAGATGCTGCTAGCAGGACTTTTGTTGCGGTCCTGCTAGCGCACCGCTCCAGTGTGAAAGCCCGCCGGCTTTCACACTGGAGTGAATGGGGCCGGTTTTTTCAGGCGGTACACAGGCGCTATTTTTAGCGCCGTACCGCCTGAAAACCGCCCCAGTGTGAAAGGGGCCTAAGGGAGCTAGGGAGGAGGTGGAATTCTTATGGGTAGAGCTCCAAAGGGATGAAGCTAAGGGGAAAATATTACTGGGAGTATGCTATAGGCCCCCTAACCTGAAGGAGGAGGGGGAGACGGATCTCCTATCACAATTTGGATTAGCAGCAAGGATGGGAAGTGTTTTCATAATGGGGGATTTTAATTATCCAGACATAGACTGGGCGGAGGGAACCACGCATTTGTTTAAGGCTCGCCAGTTCCTAAATGTCTTGCAGGACAATTTCATGGTGCAGATGGTAGACGCACCAATTAGAAATAAAGCATTACTGGATCTACTGATTACCAACAATACAGACCTGATCACTGATGTGGAAATACTGGGCAATTTAGGAAACAGCGATCACAGATCAATTGGCTTCAGTATAAATCACACAAATAGTAAACATAAGGGGAGTACAAAGACACTGAATTTCAAAAGAGACAACTTCCCCAAACTACGAACCTTGTTAGAAGGCATGAATTGGGAATTGGGATAAAATCTTAGGAGCAAAGAACACAGAGGAGAGATGGGTTTGCTTTAAGAGCATTTTAAATAAGCGCATTAGCCAATGCATCCCATTGGTTAATAAATTTAAAAGAACGAACAAAAGTCCTGGATGGCTTAACTCCAATGTACAAATGCATATAAAAGCAAAGGAGAAGGCCTTCAATACATACTAGGTTCATACTAGGTTGAGGGATCATCATCAGCATTCAGACTTTATAAAGAATGCAACAAGAAATGTAAGGGTGCAATTAGGGCGGCTAAGATAGAAGACACATAGCGGAGGAGAGCAAAAAAAATCCCAAGAAATTCTTTAAGTATGTAAACAGTAAAAAAGGGAGGACAGATCATATTGGCCCCATAAAGAATGAGGAAGGACATCTGGTTACAAAGGATGGGGAGATGGCGAAGGTATTGAATTTATTCTTCTTCTCAGTCTTCACGAGGGAATCAGGGGGCTTCAGTAACCAAAACTGCAGTGTTTATCCTTATGACACATCACAGGAAGCACCTCCATTGTTAACAGAGGACAGAATTAAAATTAGATTTGGGAAACTTAACATTAATAAATCACCGGGACCAGATGGCTTGCACCCGAGGGTCCTTAGGGAACTCAGTCAAGTAATTGCCAGACAATTGTTCCTTATTTTTACTGACACTCTACTGACTGGAATGGTACCAGGTGATTGGAGAAAAGCCAATGTAGCACCAATATTTAAATAGGGCCCAAAATACATCCCTGGGAATTACAGACCAGTTAGCCTAATGCCGCGTACACAAAGTCCGTCGGAAATTCCGACCGAAAAAGACCGATGGGCATACACACGGTCGGAAAATCCGATGAAGAGCTCCCATCGGACTGTTTCCATCGGAAATTCCGACCGTGTGTACACGGCATAACATAAACAGTATGTAAACTCTTGGAGGGGATGATAAGGAAATATATACAAGATTTTAGTAATGAGAACGGTATCATTATCAGTAATCAGCATGGATTCATGAAGAATCGTTCTTGCCAAACCAATCTATAAACCTTCTATGAGGAGGTGAGTTGCCATCTAGATAAAGAAAGGCTCGTAGATGTGGTGTATCTGGATTTTGCAAAAAAAATCGACACAGTTCCCCATAAACGTTTACTGTACAAAGTAAGGTCCGTTGGCATGGACCATAGGGTGAGTACATGGATTGAAAACTGGCTACAAGGGCGAGTTCAGAGGGTGGTGATAAATGGGGAGTACTCGGAATGGTCAGGGGTGGGTAGTGGGGTCCCCCAGGGTTCTGTGCTGGGACCAATCCTATTTAATTTGTTCATAAACGACATGGAGGATGGGGTAAACAGTTCAATATCTGTATTTGTGGATGATACTAAGCTAAGCAGGTCAATAACTTCTCCACAGGATGTGGAAACCTTGCAAATAGATCTGAACAAATTAATGGGGTGGGCAACTACATGGCAAATGAGGTTTAACCACTTCAGCCCCTGAAGGTTTTACCCCCTTCCTGAGCAGAGCGTTTTTTGCGATTCGGCACTGTTTCGCTTTAACTGACAATTGCGCAGTCGTGCGACGTGGCTCCCAAACAAAATTGGCGTCCTTTTTTCCCCCCACAAATAGAGCTTTATTTTGGTGGTATTTGATCACCTCTGCGGGTTTTATTTTTTGTGCTAAAAACAAATTTTGAAAAAAAACGCATTATTTTTTTTTACTTTTTGCTATAATAAACATTTAAAAAAATGTTTTTTCTCCTCAGTTTAGGCTGATACATATTCTTCTACATATGTTTGGTAAAAAAATCGCAATAAGCGTTTATTGATTGGTTTGCACAAAAGTTATAGCGTCTACAAAATAGGAGATAGTTTTATGGCATTTTTATTAATATATTTTTTTTTAGTAATGGCGGCAATCATTGACTTTTAATCGTGACTGTGACATTATGGCGGACACATCGGACAATTTTTGACACATTTTTGGGACCATTGGCATTAATACAGCCATCAATGCTATAAAATTGCATTGATTACTGTAAAAATTTCACTGGCAGTGAAGGGGTTAACCGCTAGGGGGCGGGGAGGGGTTAAGTGTGTCCTGGGGGGAGTGTTTCTAACTAACTGTTTACATTGGCATCTCCCCGTTCTTCAGCTCCGTGACACGATCGCGCGGATCCCAGCTGCAATCGAGTCCGCGGGTCCTGCGGGCACGGTCACGGAGCTCGCAGCAGGCGCGCACGTGTGTGCAAGGTGGGAAATTCAAAGTAACGTATGGGTACGTTACTTTGCCCAGCCGTGCCATTCTGCCGACGTATATTTGCTGACAGCGGTTGGCAAGTGGTTAATGTAGAAAAATGTAAAATAATGCATTTGGGTGGCAAAAATATGAATGCAATCTATACACCGGGGGGAGAACCTCTGGGGGAATCGAGGATAGAAAAAGACCTGGGGGTCCTAGTAGATGATAGGCTCAGCAATGGCATCCAAGCTGCTGCTAACAAAGCAAACAGAATATTGGCATGCCTTAAAAAGGGGATCAACTCCAGAGATAAAACGATAATTCTCCCGCTCTACAAGACTCTGGTCCGGCCGCACCTGGAGTATGCTGTCCAGTTCTGGGCACCAGTCCTCAGGAAGGATGTACTGGAAATGGAGCAAAAACAAAGAAGGGCAGCAAAGCTAATAAAGGATCTGGAGTATATTAGTTATGAGGAAAGGTTGTGAGCACTGAACTTATTCTCTCTGGAGAAGAGACACTTGAGAGGGGATATGATTTCAATTTATAAATACTGTACTGGTGACCCCACAATAGGGATAAAACTTTTTCATGGAGATTAACAAGACACGTGGCCACTCAATAAACTTAGAAGAAAAGAGGTTTAACCCTTAACTACGTAGAGGGTTCTTTACTGTAAGAGCGGCAAGGATGTGGAATTCCCTTCCACAGGCGGTGGTCTCAGCGGGGAGCATTGATAGTTTCAAGAAACTATTAGATAAGCACCTGAACAACCGCAACATACAGGGATATACAATGTAATACTGACATATAATCACACACATAGGTTGGACTTGATGGACCTGTGTCTTTTTTCAACCTCACCTACTATGTAACTGTCCAATGTCCAATCAACTGGCTTTACCACAGGTGAACTCCAATCAAGTTGCAGAAACATCTCAAGGATGATCAGTGGAAACAGGATGCACCTGAGCTCAATTTTGAATGTCATGGCAAAGGCTGGGAATACTTATGTAATTTTTTTTTGCAAAGTTTTTTTGAAATCTTTGCAAATTTATTAAAAATAAAATTGTAATAAATTTGCAAAGATTTCAACCAAAATTCTTTCACGTTGTCATTATGGGGTATTGTATTTTAGGAAAATAATGAATTTAATTAATTTTGGAATACGGCTGTAACATAACTGCTGTAGCAGATTGGAGCATGCTCTTTTGGGGTTTTTTTTGCCTTCCTCTGGATCAACTGTGGGTATAGAATGGGATTTATTGGATTGTACGATATATTTTATTTTTATTTATTATTTCTTTTTTTTTATGGTTGAACTGGATGGACTTGTGTCTTTTTTCGGCCTAGCTAACTATGTAACTATGTAACTATAACAAAATGTGGAAAAAGTGAAGTGATGTCAATATTTTCCGGAGGCACTGTACGTTACAAGTTATTGTACAATATTTTGGGCAAGCTGACCCTTTACTGTCAAAATGCAGAGAGGCAAAATGCTACAGCATTCTTAATTTTGCAGTATAACCGCGTGATTAAAAAAAATAAATAAATTGCTAAATCCTTCTGATATTTATTCTGGTAATGGAAGCTAAAATTGCCCCTGACCATGAAAGGTTAATTAATAATAATGTTGTGTGAATTATGCCAACTGTAAATTATATCATTGATTCAATTTTTGCCCTCCAATAGTATCATTAATTTAAAATTAATCCACCTTGGAAAATTTTTGTAATTCTTTGTGTCAGACCTGTTGTATAAAGAAACCTCATCCCTCATCCGGGGATTATGTACGGTGTAATTTTAGGGTGCCACAAAATTGCCTTCCATTAATCCCTCCATAGTACAATGATTTATCAACAAATAAAGCTTTGTCTCATTTGCCATTGTTGGTAATGAAAGAGCAATTACATGAAACCCTGAAGGACCCATTGTGATTAGTCAGCCCTTCATTAACATACTGTATTACTTTAATTATTGTTTATTGGTTTTAATAATATTCAGGGACTATGCTACGCTTTGTTTCAAGAATACCGCAACATTTCCATTGCTGAATTGAGGAACGTGTCAGTGAGCTTTATATTGCCTTAACCACTTGCTATCCAGGTCAACTTTCCACACACATGATAAAATCAGCTTTTTTTGCTATAAAATTACGTAGAACCTCCAAAATTTTATTGTTTTTGAAAGCAGAGGCCCTGGGGAATAAAATGGTGTTTCAATTTTTTTAACCACTTCAGCCCCGGACCAATTTGCAGCCAAAGGACCAGGCCCCTTTTTGCGATTCGGCACTGCGTTGCTTTAACTGACAATTGCGCGGTCGTGCGACATGTATCCCAAACAAAATTGGCGTACTTTTTTTCCCACAAATAGAGCTTTCTTTTGGTGGTATTTGATCACCCCTGCGGTTTTTATTTTTTTTGCGCTATAAACAAAAATAGAGCGTCAATTTTGAAAAAAATTCTATATTTTTTACTTTTTGCTATAATAAATATCCCATTTTTAAAAAAAAAAACAATTTTTTTACTCAGTTTAGGCCGATACGTATTCTTCTACATATTTTTGGTAAAAAAAATCGCAATAAGCGTATATAGATCGGTTTTGCGCAAAAGTTATAGCGTCTACAAAATAGGGGATAGATTTATTGCATTTTTTTTTGTTTTTTTTACGAGTAATAGCGGTGATCTGCGATTTTTTTTCGTGACTGCGACATTGCGGCGGACACTTCTGACACATTTTTGGGACCATTCACATTTACACAGCGATCGTTGCTATAAAATTGCAGTGATTACTGTGTAAATGTGACTGTCAGGGAAGGGGTTAACACTAGGGGGCGCTGCAGGGGTTAATGTGTTCCCTAAGGTAGTGATTCTAACTGTGGGGGAGGGGACTCACAAAGGGGAGGAGACCGATCGATCACATGATCGGTCTCCTCTCCACTGACAGGACAACACACAGCTCCACGGTCCCAATCGCGAGTGCCCGGCGGACATCGCGGCCGCCGGGCACGCGCACCGGGTCCCGAGCGACGCCGCGCCCTAGGCGGCCGGGAATGGGAGGACGTCATATGACGCCCACTCAGGATGGGAGATCCACCTTGTGGGCGTCATATGACTATGGGCGGGATGGGAAGTGGTTAAATAACAAACATGCTATACTTACCTCCAGTGTGCAGCTCGTTTTGCACAGAGTGGCCCCGAACCTGGTCTTCTGGGGTCCCTCGGCAGCTGTCTGGGCTCCCTCCCGCAATGACTCCACAACTTCATGCGAGCTCCCTCGCATTGTGTGGAGTGCTTGCGGGCGCGCTCCAGTGATACAGCTGGCGGCCATAGCCGCTCACTGTATCACTCGGTCCCGCCCCCCCCGGCGTGCCGCGT
Source organism: Lithobates sylvaticus (assembly GCA_028564925.1). NCBI lineage: Eukaryota > Metazoa > Chordata > Amphibia > Anura > Ranidae > Lithobates > Lithobates sylvaticus. Next base: position 41,298,589 of record CM053030.1, read on the forward strand.
CATTGGATGCGATTGACAGCAGCGCGAGCCAATGGCTGCGCTGCTTTCAATCCATCCACTCTAGCCAATCAACGGCCAGGGTGAGCGGCGAAGAGGACGTCGGGGGCGAGCGCGGGACTTTCAAGGGGTCAGATAAGTAAAACGGAGGGGGGGGGGGAGGCTGGGGGGGGCGGCATTGTCAGATGTTTTTTCACCTTAATGCATAGAATTACCACTAAACTAAAAAAAAAAAAAAAAATATTTTGAAAAAGAAAAAAAAAAAACTTGTATCCTGGTGCACTTAGCGAAGTTATAGAAATGCAGTATATCTTTACAATGCCATAAACAGAAATATTATACTGTACACAGATCTTCTGTATATGCCCGATCCAATGACTTACATTTCTCAGCTTCATCAATGTGTATTAATATTATTACCTTGATGTAAAAATGGGAATAGTGCCAAATTAAACGGCATACAATAGACACGCTTGATGTGCTAAGCAGATGCAGACAATAATAATTAAATGTGTGCTGGCTTGGCATTAGTTGTGAATTACAATACGGCCGATGAAAATTCTTAAAAAAACAGCAGATTATTAATCTTAAAAACAAATATATATATATATATATATATATATACACACACACACACACACACTGTATATACATACATACATACAGCATGGGTACCAGTGGCGGTGCGTCCATAAGGGCGCTCGGGCACCGCTCCCTCTCTCCAGCCACCCCCTCTATGACCAATGGATAGATTCATGCATTGCATGAATCTATCCATGGCGGCCGCTGCCACCCCCTATTCAGGTGCCTGGCCCCTTTTCGGGCGCCTGAATTACAGCGGCGGGGGGGGTGTTTTTGAAGTACCTGATTAGAGCCACAGGCTCTAATAGGTGTCAAAAATGGTGACCTGCGAGCGACATTCACCCAGGTGTGCTAAAAAAGCAAATAACTATTCGCTTTGCTAACACTGAACCGCCTCTCCACCAATCAGGTGCTCGGGTCTTTTACCCGTCACCTGAGTGGCTGAAATGACAGGCACTGTGATTGGATGCCTGACGGGAGGAGAGGATGGAGGACACGACTCGGATGACACCGCTCGCCGCCGTCACCCGCTGCCCCACTGAGACAGGGTAAGTGCCGGGCAGACGGCGAGCGGGCGGGGGGGGGTCACAGTGGTGGCATTCGATGGGCAGAATGGCAGCATTTGATGGCACAGTGGCAGCGTTTGATGGGCACAGTGGCTGCATTTGATGGGCACAGTGGCTGCATTTGATGGGCACAGTGGCAGCATTTGATGGCACAGTGGCAGCGTTTGATCGCACAGTGGCAGCATTTGATGGGCACAGTGGCAGCATTTGATGGGCACAATGGCTGCGTTTGCTGGTACAGTGGCAGCATTTTATGGTCACAGTGACAGCATTTGATTGGCACAGTAGCTGCAATTGATGGGCACAGTGGCTGCATTTAATGTTTTTTTTTTTTTTTGTATTTTTCAGTTTGTTTGCACCAACCCTCATAACATTTTGAGCACCAGCCGCCACTGGTGGGTACCAGGTTATTGGATAGACTCTGCTCCTCACAGCAGGAGATAGGGAGCCAGCAGGATATGCTGGGAATGCTGTCTTTGCGATAACTGCTATTCCCTTTGAACTTGCTTATAAATGGCTTAATCCACCAACAGCCAGGGAGTCTGAACTGTTGAGAATCCCAGTACAGCTCTCGGGGGGACAGCAGGAGATGAGGAAAGGGTTAAAGTTATAATTGCAAGCTTCTTTGATTTGCTTGGGGCACATTAAAATGTACCATGCGAGAACTGTCTTTGTTATATACAAGTATTCTTTATTTTTTTATTTTTTTTGCCTTTTTAATATGTGACAGCTTAGGCTTTTGAGCTGTCACACATTACAGTAAAACATGTGGTTGTAGTTAGGCGAAAGGCTGAAAAGTGAAACATTAAATCCCAGGTACGGCTGTCAAGTTGTGAGCATGTTTGCGCATATATGGAAGCACACATACATTATAGTGTGACAGAGTGATTGCACACATAAGGCTACCATCTGCTAATATGCAGATTAGCTTGTTCTGTCTGCATAACATTCTGCAACCGTTTACCGCGAAAACTGATTAACACAGAAGACCATGGACGTGAGGACATTTTTGTATTTGGGAGTGAAACCTTTCTAGATCTGTATTGAAGTTAGGGTTGTCACCTCATCCCCAAAACCTCATCCCCAAAACTGAACACATAATAATTACACAGGTTCTGTGGCTGATTAAGGTGGTAATTAAACTCACTTGGTGCCTTATCTGCATTAAATTAGCCTCGGAACCTGTGAAATTCATGTGTTCGGTTTTAGAGGGATTAGGTGGCAACCCTAATTGAAGTGCCCCTTAATTCTGCTTGTTCAGACGTAGGCACAGGCTTCTTTAACTCCTTTTCCCATAATCACTTCCCACAAGCCCCTGGGCTCCTGAACATGCCTAGGCAAGAAAGGTTTCCCTTAGAATGTGATCTTCAGCCTGGTGTGTGGTCTTGTACCATCATTCCTGCTACACACGCAGCTGGGCCAGAGCTGAATATCATGCATCTTCTACAGAAGACTCAGCTACTGTGGGGAGGAGTAATGCACGTCAAGTGGGGTGGCCCTGCATTTTCAGCTACCCACCTGTTGGGACTCCTCCAGCCACTTGTCTGTGGTACCAGCCCTGGGACTCCTCCAGATGCTTGCCTGTGGTACCAGCCCTGGGACTCCTCCAGATGCTTGCCTGTGGTACCAGCCCTGGGACTCCTCCAGATGCTTGCCTTTGGGGTCAGCTCATAGATCTCTCCAGCTGTTTGCCTGTGTACTCAGACCTTCCATGGACTTCCCTGTGAAAGACAGTATCACAGAGGCTAAGCACAAGTAGTTGTCCAAAGCGGTTCTTCAGCCTCCCCCACCCCATTTTTTTTAACCCCTGCTTACCAGGGGTTGTCTTCTGCACAATTCAGACACCTACCCACCCAGTGCAATGCTGTATCCTGGCTTAGGTCCACAAGGGCCAGGCCTAGGGAAGCACTTTGCAGGGGGGCAGCCTGGGCGGACTGGGGGGGGGGGGGGGGGGGGGGGGGGGGGGGGTGGGGGGGGGGGGGGGGGGGGCGGGTGGGGGGGGGGGGGGGGGGGGGGGGGGGGGGGGGGGGGGGGGGGGGGGGGGGGGGGGGGGGGGGGGGGGGGGGGGGGGGGGGGGGGGGGGGGGGGGGGGGGGGGGGGGGGGGGGGGGGGGGGGGGGGGGGGGGGGGGGGGGGGGGGGGGGGGGGGGGGGGGGGGGGTGGGGGGGGGCGGGGGGGGGGGGGGGGGGGGGGGGGGGGGGGGGGGGGGGGGGGGGGGGGGGGGCGGGGGGGGGGGGGGGGGGGGGGGGGGGGGGGGGGGGGGGGGGGGGGGGGGGGGGGGGGGGGGGGGGGGGGGGGGGGGGGGGGGTGGGGCGGGGGGGGGGGGGGGGGGGGGGGGGGGGGGGGGGGGGGGGGGGGGGGGGGGGGGGGGGGGGGGGGGAGGGGGGGGGGGGGGGGGGGGGGGCAGGGGGGGGGGGGGGGGGGGGGGGGGGGGGGGGGGGGGGGGGGGGGGGGGGGGGGGGGGGGGGGGGGGGGGGGGGGGGGGGGGGGGGGGGGGGGGGGGGGGGGGGGGGGGGGGGGGGGGGGGGGGGGTGGGGGGGGGGGGGGGGGGGGGGGGGGGGGGGGGGGGGGGGGGGGGGGGGGGGGGTGGGGGGGGGGGGGGGGGGGGGGGCGGGGGGGGGGGTGGGGGGGGGGGGGGGGGGGCTGAGAGGCAAATTTAGTCTAGCGCCCCCATAAAGTGCTTACTGAAGCATCTTATGAAGCAGACTGGGCTGAGAGGCAAATTTAGTCTAACACCCCCATAAAGTGGCCGCACTGCTTCTGGTATGCGGGCGGCTGGCATACCGCAACTGTGGGGGGGGGGGGGGGGGGGGGGGGGGGGACGGCGGGTGGGGGGGGGGGCCCCGCTTCTAATTTTGACTGTCCTCTCTTTTTTCTTAAAGAGGTTGTAAACCTCCCTGTGTAAGTTGTACCTATAGGTAAGCCTAGAATAAGGCTTACCTATAGGTACTGTAAATATCTCCTAAATGTGCGCCGTTTAGGAGATATTTACTGTACACTGTGCCAATGATGTCATCGGCACATGCGCTCCTCAGGAACGGCCACCTGTGCAGCTTCTGCAGGAGCGCGTGCCGCAAGTGACGTCACGCGGCTCTGGCCAATCACACAGCCGGAGTCCGAGGCCCCGGAAGGAAGACGGGCAAACATGGATGCGGCCTCCAGTGAGGACGACGTGGGTTTTGTCTGCAGGTGTCACATAATGTGCTAGTATGCGATACATACTAGCACATTATGCCTTTACTTTGCATGGAAGAAGAAAGGAATAAAAACCCACCAGGATTTACTTCCTCTTTATGGTCCTCATATATTTGACTGTGCCTAGGCACTCCGGTGTCTATAGCCACATGGTAGTATATCTACAGTATGAAATCTAGGGCACTCATGCCTGTGACATCTAGTCTCGGGAGCAAGGCTGCTGTTAGAAACCAAAGGGCCCCATACAGTCAACCTGATATGGGGCCCCATTCAGACAACCTGACATGGGGTCCCATACAGCCAATGCTTCAGTTATGAATGAACACAGTGAGTGATCGGTACTGATCACTCATTGTGTTCATTCAGGAAAGGAAGGTGCTGGTAGATATGACATATTTACCTAACCCTCCCCCCCACTCACAATCTTGAAAGATCCTATTGTGTGCTTGCAGCTGCCGGTGGGAAGAAAGGGAGGGAAGCCAGCAGCGCTGCAGGGGTAAGGGGGGGGCATAAAGGGTGGGCCTGGGCAGCATGGTGCACAGGAGGGTGATCATGTGCCAGGGGGGCAATTACTGAAATCGATTCTTTGTATGGCTATCTCTGCAGCAACTAAAAGCCAACGGGAGGGAGAGCAGAAGAAGCCAGCTTTCAGCTGCTGCAGAGAGCCATTCAGGGATTCGATCCAGTAATTGCCCCCCTGCTGCACCAATCACCCTCTTTGCCCACATCTGATTCACTCTGTTTCCTGGGCCTCCCTGCTGGCCTGGGCCCCCTACAGTAGGGCTGGTGGTACTACCTTTCTATGACCCTGCTCGGGAGATTTGGAGTGAGATTTGGTGGGGTCACTGCTCTTCTGCTCACTGTTCTCCTTGCTGGAGGCTCTGGCTTTAGGAAGCAAAGCCCTGCCTCTACCAGGATGACCTCCTCCACACTGCCTCAATACTGATGACTAGTGCTTTTCTTTCTGTCTGAGCTTTGTTGGGTACGGCTTCCAGAGTTGTTTCCCTTTAATAGTGTTTGCATGATTATCTGGGGTTCTCTCATGGAAGTGATCTATTACAGAAGAAATAATCACTTTTCACGGCTGATGAAGCTTACAGTAATAAATGCGTTTCCATTAATAAACCAGATACATATATTTACAAGGTCTTTCACTGTTTTATTGTTATTAATTGATTATGTTCCCTAAGTAGTTCAGTCTTTTTGTCTATTCACCATTGTGTTGTATGAGAGGTTTTCATTGATTATGAACACATTAACATGTATTACTGGTTTCATATTGCATTCATAGTAATGATATTTACCGACATCAGTGACTAAAGTTGACTGTGCATGTACCGTATACCATTCACATGTTAAAGCACATGAAAACACATACATTTTTTTTTTATATATCTATGTAATACATGCACGTTCCTCACGTTTATCTCTCTAACCACTTGTCTACTGGGGCATTTTTTTTTTTTTTTTTTTTGTTACATGTTAAAATGTGCATTGTTTGCTAGTAATTACTGTAATCCCTCAAAATGTATATGTTTTCTAAAGGCAGAGGGCCTGGAAAATAAAATGGTGGCTGTTGCAAATTTTTATGTCAAATAGAGCTGCACGATTCTGGCTAAAATTGTAATTTTTTTGCTTAGAATAAAGATCAAGATTCTCTCACGATTCGCGAGGCGTAACATCATCTATCACATTATACAAAAAAAATGGGCTAACTTTACCGTTTCGTTTTTTTTTTTATTAATTAAAGTGTATTTTTTCCCCCAAAAAATTGCATTTGAAAGACCGCCGCACAAATACAATGTGACATAAAATATTGCAACAACCACCATTTTATTCTCTAAATATTCTGCTAAATATATAACCCCTAGGGGCGACCTTGAATTTTCTGGGCTTACCGATTACCTCCACATAGCTCGTCGGTTGTTGTCTAGGGGTTCCCAGGGTTAGTACCCAGTAACTTCAAATGCTGACACACAAAAGTCCTTTTGAGGATTTTTCATTTTGCAGGGGTAACAACCAACTATAACACAGTCTCAGGTGGGAATAGAGGGCACGGGTGATAAAACTCAGGCACTTGAGCTGCTGACATCAATCGAATGTCTCTTAGATAACCCAGAGAGTAGCCACACGCAACTGGGCACTTCACTGCTGCATAAACCTCTAACCATAGATTTAGCAGCCAACATGTGATCCGGAAAGTTTGCAAAGTCTCCGCCACAGACTAGATTGTAACTGAAGATAAGTAGGAACCTTTCCCACAGTACCTGGATCTCTCAGCCTTCTTGGCGATACTGTGAGAAGTGTGGATTCTTTAGTGTCCATACAACTCAGCTCCCAGGCTCTTACCGAGCAGCCAGCTTCTTGGCCCTCCTCCGAAGAGTCCTCCCCTGGTCGCTTGTACGAGTTGCCATGTCCCTCCAATACCAAGAGCACGCGAGACATCTCCGAATCCTCCTTCAGTAATTGGGCCTCAAACTAGCCAGTTCCGAGACTCTGGAGCAGACGGATCCCCACTCCAGACCATGAGAGCCTCTGGGGCTGGTCAGGATGACCATGCCTGCGGGGACGGCAGACACTCCTGGGTCGGGGACCCCTCACGGGAACCAGGAATCAAAGAGCAAGCTGAACCCTGAACACGTGACTTCAGCATCTTAAATACCCCTTCCCAGACTACACAGCGGGGCCAGACGCACCCACTGATTGGCTCCGAGAAAGATTGGTACCTAACACGTCCAACCAGGCTCGGTTCTCAGCCTGTCACAGGTGCCTCACTGCACCTATGACCAGGCAGAACTTCAGTACAGCCCAGCCAAACTGATGCCAAAGTAAAAAGACCTACAGAATTAACCCCCAGAACTCTGTTACAGTTCTGGAAAACTAAATTTACATTGATAGCGCACGCATGTGTGTAGCCAGGGGTTTTCAGCCTCCCTGGACGCCATTCAACACCTGCCAGCAGGAGGTCTGTGTGTGACCAGGAGTGAGAGACTGCAGTCTATATAGTGCAGAGATGGATCGCCCGCCTCTGAGGGATCTTGGAGGACAGCCCTGCTATTCTAGCAAGCGGAACGGCCTGCGCTTCAGAGCAAGTGGAAGGCAGCTGCACTTCAGTCCATCGGGAGTTGCAGCACAGCGTGGCAGCGCCATCTTCACCAGATGGAGACACCAGGAGGGGAATTCCGGACGGAGCCTCACAGCAGTTGGGGTCTGTTGTGGTGAGAGGGCACCTGCCCATTCCAGTAGAGTGTACAGTATTGCTGAGTGAGTTCTTTCTACAGACTGTTGGTGAGACTTGTAGTTCCACAGAGGTGAATCTACTTCTTCGCAGGCATCATACAGCTGAACTTTGGGGCCTTGTCTTTCTTCCCTGTGCTGTAAGGTCAGTACTGTATTGGACTCACGTGTAAAGAGGAATCTACAAGTGGTGATATTTCTTCAGTTAAACCGTCACCAGCATATCTTTAGTTCTACAGTAATTTATTTCCCTCTGTCTTTGTGGATTACAATTTACAACCATATACTGCAGTTTAACCATCAGGCTAGCTGAAGATATCTGGAGTGAAAGAACTTTCACCATCTTCTTCTTTTACTAAGCATTGCTGCTCTACTCACAAGTTGATCTCTGCATTATAGCCTAGGGGGAGTCATTTGTGCCAATTTTACACTGTGATATTGAATGTAAAGTTTATAGACTGCATTTTGGTCTGTGTGTGGAGGCCTCGGAGGGAAGGTATTTAATATATGTTTTGAAGCTATTGAGTACTTATCCCTTTGTGCATCTATTCACTTATACCCCTTAAAGGTGATTAAAAGGTTATATGTTCTGTATATGTGCATAAAGTGTTAAATATTGTCAATCATAACTTGTGTTTATTCATGCTCTTTATTGTGTTCCATTGCTTATCTCAGTAAACCTTTCTGAGAGGTTCAGTAATATCTTGTGAGTTTCTTATTGCTAAAGTCACATTGCAGAATGGAACCCAAGGTGTCAGAGGTAAGAGAGGATCTGCATAGTCGGGGTAGCCAGTGGGGTATAGAGTCAATTATACCCCAACTGACACTTTTTTCAGGACCATTGACAGTGCTAACAAAATGCACTGTCACTGTACTAATGACACTGGCAGGGAAGGGGTTAAACTCAGGGGCGATCAAAGGGTTAAGTGTGCTCCTAGGGAGTGCTTACTAACTGTATGGAGGGTGGCTTAACTGGGGGAAGATTACATAGTTACATACTAGGTGAGGTTGAAAAAAGTCACAAGTCCATCCAGTCCAACCTATGTGTGTGATTATATGTCAGTATTACATTGTATATCTCTGTATGTTGCGGTCGTTCAGGTGCTTATCTAATAGTTTCTTGAAACTATCGATGCTCCCCGCTGAGACCACCGCCTGTGGAAGGGAATTCCACATCCTTCCCACTCTTATGCCCTGTACACACGATAGGATCTTCAGACTGAAAATTTTGATGGGAGCTTGTTGTCGGAAATTCCAACCGTGTGTATGCTCCATCGGACATTTTCCATCGGAATTACGGTCACACAAAATTTGAGAGCTGGTTCTCAAATTTTCCGACAACAAAATCAGTTCGTGTGTAGACAATTCCAATGCACAAAGTGCCACGCATGCTCGGAATCAAGCAGAAGAGCAGCACTGGCTATTGAACTTCATTTTTCTCAGGCTTGTTGTATGTGTTGTACATCACCGCATTCTTGACTTTCGGAATTTCTGATCAAGTTTGTGTGACCGTGTGTATACAAGACAAGTTTGAGCCAACATCCGTCGGAAAAAAAAACATGGATTTTGTTGTCGGAAAATCCTATCGTGTGTACAGGGAATTACAGTAAAAAAACCTCTACGTAGTTTAAAGCGGAGGTTCACATAAAAATTGAACCTCCGCTTTTCGTAACCCTCCCCCTCCGGTGTCACATTTGGCACCTTTCAGGGGGAGGGGGTGCAGATACCTGTCTAAGACAGGTATTTGCACCCACTTCCGGGCATAGACTCCCACAGGAGGGAACAAGGAAGTGAAGCTGCAAGGCTTCATTTCCTGATTCCCTTACCAAAGATGGCGGCGGCAGCATCTGAGGACCGAGGGACAGTTCGGCCTCGGGTGCAGACATCGCTGGTCCCTGGGACAGGTGAGTGTCCTTATTTTAAAAGTCAACAGCTGCAGTATTTGTAGCTGCTGACTTTTAAAAAAAAAATTTTAGCTGGACTCCCGACTTTAAGTTTAAACCTCTTTTCTTCTAATTTTAATGAGTGACCACGAGTCTTGTTAAACTCCCTTCCGCAAAAAAGTTTTCTCCCTATTGTGGGGTCACCAGTACGGTATTTGTATATTGAAATCATATCCCCTCTCAAGCGTCTCTTCTCCAGAGAGAATAAGTTCAGTGCTCCCAACCTTTCCTCATAACTAATATCCTCCAGACCCTTTATTAGTTTTGTTGCCCTTCTTTGTACTCGTTCCATTTCCAGTACATCCTTCCTGAAGACTGGTGCCCAGAACTGGACAGCATACTCCAGGTGCGGCCAGACCAGAGTCTTGTAGAGTGGGAGAATTATCGTTTTATCTCTGGAGTTGATCCCCTTTTTAATGCAGGCCAATATTCTGTTTGCTTTGTTAGCAGCAGCTTGGCATTGCATGCCATTGCTGAGCCTATCATCTACTAGGACCCCCAGGTCCTTTTCCATCCTAGATTCCCCCAGAGGTTCTCCCCCCAGTGTATAGATTGCATTCATATTTTTGCCACCCAAATGCATTTTTTTTTAAATTTTTCTACATTAACCACTTCAGCCCCGGACCATTTGGCAGCCAAAGGACCAGAGGTCTTTTTTCAATTTCGCACTGCACTACTTTAACTGGTAATTGCGCGGTCATGCAATTTTGTAACCAAACGAAATTTGCGTCCTTTTCTTCCCACAAATAGAGCTTTCTTTTGATGGTATTTGATTGCCTCTGTGATTTTTTATTTTTTGCGATATAAACGGAAAAAGAGCGAAAATTTTGAAAAAAAAAGAGATTTTCTACTTTTTGTTATAAAAAAAATCTAATAAACTCAATTTTAGTCAAACATTTGGGCCAAAATGTATTCAGCCACATGTCTTTAGTAAAAAAAATGCCAATAAGCGTATATTTATTGGTTTGCGCAAAAGTTATAGCGTCTACAAACTAGAGTACATTTTCTGGAATTTACACCGCTTTTAATTTATGACTGCCTATTTCATTTCTTGAGGTGCTAAAATGGCAGAGAAGTACAAAACCCCCCCAAATGACCCCATTTTGGAAAGTAGACACCCCAAGCTATTTGCTGAGAGGCATGTTGAGCCCATTGAATATTTTTTTTTTTAGTCCCAAGTGATTGAATAAAGACAAAAATAAAAAAGATTTTTTTTTTTTTAAAAAATTTGTCACTAAATGATATATTGCTCACACATGCCATAGTTATATGTGGAATTGCACCCCAAAATACATTTTGCTGCTTCTCCTGAGTATGGGGATACCACATGTGTGGGACTTTTTGGGAGCCTAGCCGCGTACGGGGCCCCGAAACCCAAGCACCGCCTTCAGGATTTCTAAGGGTGCAAATTTTTGATTTCACTCCTCACTACCTATCACAGTTTCGAAGGCCATAAAATGCCAAAATAGCACAAAACCCCCCCAAATGACCCCATTTTGGAAAGTAGACACCCCAAGCTATTTGTTGAGAGGCATGGTGAGTATTTTGCAGCTCTCATTTGTTTTTGAAAATGAAGAAAGTAAAGAAAAAAAAATGTTTTTTTTCTTTTTTCAATTTTCAAAACTTTGTGACAAAAAGCGACATCTGCAAAATACTCACAATACCTCTCAGCAAATAGCTTGGGGTGTCTACTTTCCAAAATGGGGTCATTTTGGGGGGTTTTATGCCATCTGGGCATTCCATGGCCTCCGAAACTGTGATTGGCAGTGAGAAGTGAAATAAAAAAATTACACCCTTAGAAAGCCTGAAGGCGGTGATTGGTTTTTGGGGTTCCGTACGCAGCTAGGCTCCCAAAAAGTCCCACACATGTGGTATCCCCGTACTCAGGAGAAGCAACAGAATGTATTTTGGGGTGTATTTCTACATATGCCCATGACATGTTTGAGCAATATATCATTTAGTGACAACTTTTTGTAAAAAAAATATATATATATTTTTTTTTTTTTTCATTATTCAATCTCTTGGGACAAAAAAAAAAAATATTTAATGGGCTCAACATTGCTCTCATCAAATAGCTTGGGGTGTCTACTTTCCAAAATGGGGTCATTTGGGGGGGGGGGTTTGAACTGTCCTGGCATTTTATGCACAACATTTAGAAGCCTATGTCACACGTCACCCACTCTTCTAACCACTTGTAGACAAAGCCTTTCTGACACTTTTTGTTTACATGAAAACATATTTTTTTTTTGCAAGAAAATTACGTTGAACCCCCAAACACTATATATAATGTTAAAGCAAAGGCCCTACAGATTAAAATGGTGGGTGTTGCATTTTTTTTTCCACACAGTATTTGCGCAGCGATTTTTCAAACGCATTTTTTGTGGAAAAAATACACTTTTTTTTATTTTAATGCACTAAAACACACTATATTGCTCAAATTTTTGATGAAATAAAAAATATGATCTTAGGCCGAGTACATGGATACCAAACACGACATGCTTTAAAATTGCGCACAAACACGCAGTGGAGACAAACTACATACATTTTTAAAAGCCTTTAAAAGCCTTTACATGATACCACATTAGATTCACGGAGGAGGTCTACTGCTAAAATTACTGCCCTCGATCTGACCTTCGCGGTGATACCTCACATGCATGGTGCAATTGCTGTTTACATATGACGCCAGACCAACGCTTGTGTACGCCTTTGCGCAAGAGAAGGGGGGGCAGGGGTGCTTTTTTTTTTTTTTTTGTTTTTTTTTTTTTTTATTTATTTAGCTTTTTTATTTTATTTTTAAACTGTTCCTTCCATTTTTTTTCTTTGTTATGATTTTTATTGTTATCTCAGGGAATGTAAATATCCCCTATGATAGCAATAGGCAGTGACAGGTACTCTTTTTTTGAAAAAATTGGGGTCTATTAGACCCTAGATCTTTCCTCTGCCCTCAAAGCATCTGACCACACCAAGATTGGTGTGATAAAATGCTTTCCCAATTTCCCAATGGCGCGGTTTATATCCGGGAGGGGGGACATTCCCTCCCACTGCTTGTAAAAGCAGTCTAGAGGCTAATTACCCGCTAGAATTGCTTTTACATGAAAGCCGATCACTGGCTGAAAAGAATGATACCAAGATGATACCTAAACCTGCAGGCATCATTCTGGTATAACCATTCAAAGTCCAGCAACATACTGGACATATATTGTAATCTTTTTTTTTTTCATGCAGCCTCTTGGCTGAACGAAAAAAAGAGATTGATTGGTGGGTATGCCCACCATTAGAATACCTCCCTTCATCCACCCACTTCTAATGATGGGCATACATGCACCATTTATATATGCCGATGCATGGGGGCATCCTCCCGCAAAAGTTATGCCGTGTACACACGGTCGGAATTTCGACCGTATGTACGTGGCATTAGGAGCCAATCGCTCCTCCCCCCCCCTGCTGCCCCCATGCTTCGGCATATATGCTCTTTTTTTTAACTGTGGTGGTGAAATCACCTCCTACAGTGTTGGAGTCGCGTCTTTATGTATCGTGGGAGCAAACGCTGTTGCTGTCAAGATAAATAAATCCGCGTTGCAACTGAATGGCGCACCTGAAAACAAAAAAATGCTTAACACTAAAACACAGTAAACAAAATTACATACCTGAAAAGCAAGCATGATAAAACATGATAAAACATAATAAAACATTGCAGAATAGAATGGAGTAGAAAAAGAGCAACAATAGAGAGAGAATAGAGTGAGAGAGAGAACAATAAAACGACAACTATTTTATTTTTTTTTATTTTTTTGAGATTCACAGGTAAAAAAGCTCCTGACTGAAGCGACTGAATCAAAACGCTACCACAAAAAAACTGTTAGCGATCGCAGGGATCAGGCCTGACTCTGCGAACGCTGCAGTTATGTGTGCTTAGTGTTTTTGTAAGTGACAGTGATCGATCGATACTGCACTTGGGTGGGCTGGGCTGGGCGGAGGGGGAAAACGCAGGTGCTAGCAGGTATCTGGGCTGATCCCGCTAACAATGCGTTTTTTTTTGGAACCCTAAACTGCTGGGACGCTAGTATAGATCTGATCAGATCAGATATTGATCTGTTCAGATACTGTGCCACTAAGGGAGGTGTATGCTTTGTGCGTGGGTGTTTGCGGTACTGGCACTAACCTGGGGCGACGCAGACCTTATTTGACCCTAAAACCTAATTGATATCACCCGCCGGGCGATCAGGGGGTTAAACCGTTATTGGGTAATAAATGGCGGGTGCCCTGACAGTATAAAAAACAAGCTAACTAACCAGCGTCACCCGTAACAGTAATACAAAAAAAAACTGGTTACCTAGCGACACTAATGCAGCGATCAGAAAAACGATCGCTTAGTGACACTGGCAAAAGGGGGTGAAAGGGTTAACTAGGGGCAATCAGGGGGTTAAACCTTTATTAGGTAATATATGGGGGTACCTGACGCTATATAAAAACCTGACGGGGAACCTAAATAACGAAATAACTAACTGGCTAACCAGCGTCACCAGTGACAGTTATACAGTGATCACTGGTGAAAGGGTTAACTCTAGGGGCAATCAGGGGGTTAAAACCTTTATTTAGGTTGTAATATGGGGGTACCTGACCTATAAACCTATTTATGAACCTATATAAACATGGCGGTTACCTAAAAAAAAAAAATGGTTACCTAGCGACACTAATGCAGCGATCAGAAAAACGATCGCTTAGTGACACTGGCAAAAGGGGGTGAAAGGGTTAACTAGGGGCAATCAGGGGGTTAAAACCTTTATTAGGTAATATATGGGGGTACCTGACGCTATATAAAAACCTGACGGGGAACCTAAATAACGAAATAACTAACTGGCTAACCAGCGTCACCAGTGACAGTTATACAGTGATCACTGGTGAAAGGGTTAACTCTAGGGGCAATCAGGGGGTTAAAACCTTTATTTAGGTTGTAATATGGGGGTACCTGACCTATAAAACTATTTATGAACCTATATAAACATGGCGGTTACCTAAAAAAAAAAAATGGTTACCTAGCGACAGCAGTGACACTAATACAGCGATCAGAAAAACGATCGCTTAGTGACACTGGCAAAAGGGGGTGAAAGGGTTACCTGGGGGGCAATCAAGGGGTTAAACCTTTATTAGGGGGGGGTAGGGGGCTACCTTGGACCTAAAACTAACTGCCCTGACAGTTATTACAGTCACACTGACACTAAATGCAGTGATCAGTAAAAAAATGATCACTGCAATTAGTGACACTGTGACTGGGGGGGGAGGGGGTGATCTGGGGGGTGATCAGGGGGTGACAGGGGGGTGGAATATGTGCCTAACTGTACTGGTGTCAGTGTAGTGTTGTGCACTAACCTTTACATGTTCGCCGCTCGGCGTCTCCGGTCACATAGACCGGCGCACCGAGCGTGACATCACTTCCGCCTTCCTGTCTATACAATAGACAGGAAGGGGAAGTTTTTCATTGGCCAGGAGCGATCGCGAGGGGGTGGCCAGAAACCACTGGCCGTCCCCTCGTCCCGGATCGCTCCTGAAGCGATCCCGACCGTCCCCGCCGGCGGAGGGGGGTCCGATCGGACCCCCCAACCGCCGGAAGAATGTCACGTACAGGTACGTGATTCTGCCTGTACGTGCCATTCTGCCGACGTATATATACAGGGGGCGGTCGGGAAGTGGTTAAACCTGATTTGCCATGTAGTTGCCCACCCCATTAATTTGTTCAGATCTTTTTGCAAGGTTTCCACATCCTGCGGAGAAGTTATTGCCCTGCTTAGCTTAGTATCGTCCGCAAATACAGAGATTGAACTGTTTACCCCATCCTCCAGGTCATTTATGAACAAATTAAACGATTGGTCCCAGCACAGAACCCTGGAGGACCCCACTACCCAAAACTACCCACCCCTGACCATTCCAAGTACTCCCCATTTATCACCACCCTCTGAACTCGCCCTTGTAGCCAGTTTTCAATCCATGTACTCACCCTATGGTCCATGCCAACAGACCTTATTTTGTACAGTAAACGTTTATGGGGAACTGTGTGAAATTCTTTTGCAAAATACAGATACACCATGTCTAAGGGCCTTCCTTTATCTAGATGGCAACTCACCTCCTCATAGAAGGTTAATAGATTGGTTTGGCAAGAAAGATTCTTCATGAATCCATACTGATTACTGCTAATGATACTGTTCTCATTACTAAAATCTTGTATATAGTCCCTTATCATCCCCTCCAAGAGTTTACGTACTATTTATGTTAGGCTAACTGGTCTGTAATTCTCAGGGATGTATTTTGGGCCCTTTTTAAATATCGGTGCTACATTTGCTTTTCTCCAATCAGCTGGTACCATTCCAGTCAGTAGACTGTCAGTAGAAATTAGGAACAATGGTCTGGAAATTACTTGACTGAGTTCCCCAAGTACCCTTGGGTGCAAGCCATCTGGTTCCGGTGATTTATTAATGTTAAGTTTTCAAAGTCTAATTTTAATTCTGTTCTCTTTTAGCCATGGAGGTGCTTCCTGTGATGTGTCATGAGGATATACACTGCAGTTTTGGTTACTGAAGCCCCTCCATTCCCTCGTGAAGTCTGAGGAGAAGAAAAAATTCAATACCTTTGCCATCTCCCCATCCTTTGTAGCCAGATGTCCTTTTTCATTCTTAATGGGGCCAATATGGTCTGTCCTCCCTTTTTTACTGTTTACATACTTAAAGAATTTCTTGGGATTTTTTTGCTCTCCTCCGTTATGTGTCTTTCATGTTCTATCTTAGCCATCCTTTTTGTAACCTTACATTTCTTGTTGCATTCTTTATAAAGTCTGAATGCTGATGATGATCCCCCAACCTTGTATTTTTTGAAGGCCTTCTCCTTTGCTTTTATATGCATTTTTACATTGGAGTTAAGCCATCCAGGACTTTTGTTCGCTCTTTTAAATGTATTACCCAATGGGATGCATTGGCTAATGCCCTTATTTAATACTTAAAGCAAACCCATCTCTCCTCTGTGTTCTTTGTTCCTAAGATGTTATCCCAATTTATGCCTTCTAGCAAGGTTTGTAGTTTAGAGAAGTTGTCTCTTTTGAAATTCAGTGTCTTTGTATTCCCCTTATGTTTCCTATTTGTGTGATTTATACTGAAGCCAATTGACCTGTGATCGCTGTTACCTAAATTTGCCCAGTATTTCCACATCCATAATCAGGTCTGTATTGTTGGTAATCAGTAGATCCAGTAATGCTTTATTTCTAGTTGGTGCGTCTACCATCTGACCCATAAAATTGTCCTGCAAGACATTTAGGAACTGGCGAGTCTTAGATGAATGTGTGGTTTCCTCCGCCCAGTCTATGTCTGGATAATTAAAATCCCCCATTATGATAACACTTCCCATCCTTGCTGCTAATCCAAATTGTGATAGGAGATCTGTCTCCCCTTCCTCCCTCAGGTTAGGGGGCCCATAACATACTCCCAGTAATATTTCCCCCTTAGCTTCATCCCTTTGGAGCTCTACCCATAAGGATTCCACCTCCTCCCTAGCCCCCTTAGTGATGTCATCTCTCACATTCACCTGTACATTATTCTTGATATATAGGCATGCCCCTCCCCCTTTTTTACCCTCTCTATCCTTGCAATAAAGGGTATACCCTTGAATGGTTGCCAGCCAATCGTGAGAGCTGCTGAACCAGGTCTTTGAAATTCCCACAAAATCCAAATCCTCCTTGTACAACAGTATCTCTAGTTCACCCATCTTGTCCACCAGGCTCCTGGCATTGGTAAACATGCCACGTAGTTTAGACCGGTTGAATATTATCCTCTTATTGGGTGTTCCGAGATTACAACTAGGACTTGCTACTATACTTATTTTGGGTTTATGTTCTTTGGTCAAACTACCACTAATGCCCCCAATTCTACCCTCTGGAATATGTTCCGCGCTGACTATCTCTACCTCTGGACCCTCCCCCCATCGCCTAGTTTAAAAACCCCTCAAATTTTTTAGCCATCTTCATTCCCAGCTGATCTGCACCCTAAAAGACTAAAAATAAAAGATTAGTTGGAGGTTTGATAGGCTTTCCTGAAGAGATGAGTTTTCAGGGATCACATGAAGGCAGCTAGAGTAGGAGATAGCCAGACAGGTTGAGGTAGAGAGTTCCAGAGGATGGGAGAGGCTCTGAAGAAATCCAGGAGACGAGGATGGGAGGAGTAGACTAGGGAGCTTGAGAGCAGGAGGTGGAGAGGACGGTTTGGGTGATATTTGGAAAAAATATTGGTGATGTAGCTCATGGCAGAGTTGTGAATGGCTTTGTATGTTGTTGTTAGTATTTTGAATCTAACCGGGATCGGGAGCCATTGTAGGGATTGGGGGTGGCAGACACTGAGCGGTTGGTAAGGTAGATGAGTCTGGCAGCAGCATTCATGATAGACTGAAAGGGGATAGCCTAAGGAGAGATAGGCCAATGTGAAGTTGCAATATCAAGGCAAGAGACTTTGGCCACGAGTGCACCCTCTAATTTACATAAGACCAGCCTTTTTCAACCTTTCTTTATCCTGGAACACTTTCTAGGTAGGTGCAGTCTACTTTCATCACTGTAGGTAGTTCTAATCTGTAGCGGTAGTGCAGTTAGGAAGGAATGTGGTTCCTCTATAGCTTTCAAGGGTCACTGGGGAATTCTAGCAGCCATCTTGAGTCAAGCAGAGACTATTTAAGGCCCTGGCTCCCAGGCTTGGCACACATTTCCAAGTAGGTAGAGTAAAGTCAGGTAGGGACAGAACTAGCGGTAGGGAAAGGTTCCTGATAAGGAGTGAAAGATTTAGACTTGAAACTTCTGTAGACATCTTCCCACTTGGACACGCGCCATTCTGTCCCTCCTGATAGGCTCCATCAGTTTGGCTTAAACCTGTTCTCTGCTAGCTGTGGGACCGGTGTGTGTTCCTGATTGGGTTGTCTTCCCACTAGGTTTATTATGAACTCTCTATGCATTATTTCACTACAAGTCTTCTAGCGCACTTGGACTGTGTGTGTTATTGCCGCCGCACCCTGCTGCACCCCACCTACACCTAAATAAAACTCAAGGTCTTGAAGAACCCCTGCTAAAAGTTATTTTAACTGCAGTTCATGGTACATTGGCCACACCACAATGGTGGTCATTGAGAAAAGGACTTATTTGCACTGGCGGCCAGTAATAAAAATGTTTTCTTACTTGAGAAATGAGAGGAGAAGCTCCACTAGTCCTATCCCAGTAGCTCTGTTGAACAGGGGTGGAATGACAACTCATGGGGCCCCCGGGCAATAGGAGATTATGGGGCCCCCAGGCAATCAGAGATTATGGGGCCACACAGTATACAATCACACAGTATACACATACATGTACACACAGTATACACAGACATGTTTCTATTGGCTGTGAAGGTACTGGAGAGGTGGGGCAGCTATAATCTCTGGGCTTTTATACCAAAAGGACATTTCAGAAACAGATGTAAAAAAAAACACAGATTTTTACATACTGTCCCTGGTTTTACTGAGGCTGGCAACCCTGATGGGGCCCCCTAGTGGCCCGGGGCCCTCGGGAAGTGCCCGATTGACCGAATGGTCAGTCCGCCCATGCTGTTGAGTAGTGTTGGGCACCATCAGGCAGGAGATCAATCCATCACTGCTCAGTGCTCAAAGAACCCCAAGCAACCTCTGGAGGAACCCTAGGGTTGCACGGATCTCTGGTTCATAAAGGCTGTATTAGATTACCCTTCATACAAATGTACAAAAGAAAATTATTGATTGTAAATTCTAATTTTCTGTAAAACACCAAGCACTGTAATTACATTTTGAATATACCAAATAATAAATCCGTCCTACATCCCGATAAATATGAAATCCATCTGTCTCTGCCTTATACTTGATTCAGAAACATATGCATTAATGAAACATTTCATCACTGCTGCACAAGAACTCCTCTGTCTAATGTAACACAAGTTCCAGCTATTCCCAAATCCGCATCCATTGCAACAGATATGACTAGCTGCAAATTCATTTCATTGCTTCTTCCTTAATAAACTCAGCCTGGGAACACTGAGCCCTTTGTTGGCTTATGGCTTTTACAAAGTTTCAAGATCACAAAATCCCAAAAGCTGGGAAACTGGAGCAGTGTGACTTGTCCTAATGGAACAAAGATGTCTTTACCGAGCTGTGCTCCCCTGAACCAGATGTTTTGTGTACGGCCGCTCATCCTATACTTTCTGACAGTTGTTGGAAAATGTAGAAATGACTAAACCATCTGCTAGGAAACTTTATGTATTCGTTTTTTTGTTCTTTAGGACATGCATCACATCATTTGAGTTCCCTAAGCATTTACAGTGGAACTTTAACACTCTCAATCAACATTGACTATTTTCAATCCTTTTACTGCTAGCATTAGATGATTAGCGGATGGGAAGGTATAGTATATTTACTTGTTTTTTTTCTACATTTCTTCAGTTGCTTCCTGGTTTCCAGGCCTAGGCAAATGATGCCATACATCCCAGAAGTCTTCTAAGCACACCCTCCTGTCTGCATGCCTGAGCTAAGGGTGGTTAGATTCCAGGAAGTAAATGCTACATTAATCACTAAAGATGGCCATAGCCAGAAATTCTAAGGGGGAAGGGGGGGGGGGGGGGGGGTTCAAAGAGCAAAATGAAGCATAGAGACATGGATGGATGGGCATGGGCGTCCGCAGAACTTTTTCAGGGGGGGCATCATTTTAGGGTCACCCATGCACCGCCCCTTTTCGACAATGTCATTATGACATTATTATGGTCAGAGTCTGCAGATGTATCACAATCCCTAGGATAAGTAATGGATAATGGCCAACAGGCCCTCTTACCAGGCCCAGCGAAACTACAGAAGTGATCACTCCGGCTGGACGATCGTTCACTCTGGGTTCCCCGGGGGCGACACTGTTCAGTAGTGTAGCATGTCTGTAACCTGGTAGTGGCTCAGTCTTTCTCTCTCTGGTGGTGCTGGGCAGCGTGGCTCTCTCTGGTGGCGCTGGACAGCGTGACTCTCTCTCTGGCTCCTGCCCAGCACACTCCTCTTTCTTTGTCCTGTAGAACTCTCTCCCTCAGCTTTTTTCCAGGTTGCAGTCTCTCAATCTCTCTCTTGATCGAGCTGTAGCCTCCTCCCTGTGGAAAATGGGGCCGCCAATCTTTTGGGACTACATGTCCCATGAAGCTTGCCTCTCCTAGTCGCCTTTGATTGGCCCTCAGTTATGGCCAATAGGGAAGGAACGGAGCGGGCAGGAAGATGGGCAGGGAAGCTGGTGAGAGCCGCCGTCTATTCTCCCTGACAGGAGAAATGGGTGGGGCGAGTGGGGGAAACCTCTGATAGCCCGCAGCTCGCCTTTCTCCCGTCACAGCACCGCCGAGTTCTCTGCTGGACTGAGCAGGAAAAAGAGCCCAAAGTCCCACTACAATGATAGGGGGGCTTGACAGCACCTTAATGCTGTCACCCACTGGCGGGCGGCACCCGGGTGCGGCACCTCGATAGAGACGCAACTGTGCTGAATTTAAGATCCGATCCCTGATTCCAGGGGGGGGGGCACTTGACCCCCTTGCCCCTACCTGCGGACGCCCATGTGGATGGGGGAGTTGGCTTTGAATATTAAAAATTAATGAAATTGTGTTTTTGGTGCTCAGATGCAGTGTAGTTCCACTTTCAGTTCTATGTATAATCACATACAACATACTTTCTCTCTCTTTCTTTCTTTTTTGTCTCTCTTTTTCTCCCTCTCTCTTTCTTCCTCTTTCTCTCTCCCTTTCAATTCAATTCAATTGCCAAAGCAGTAGCACCTGTATGGGAAAAGCGGTGTGTGTGTGTGTTTGGGGGTGGGTGGTAGATCTAAGGCAGCCCTTTGGGGGGGGGGGGGGTTATGGGTAATATAAAGGTGGACAGGGGGTGAGTTCATGTAAAGGATTTTTAGGTCCTCAGTTTTTCATGTTGGCTCCTCTTCTCCCAGTAGAATTTGAAGTTGCATCTTCTCTTCTATAGAATTGAAGTCCGGGGATGAGAGCGGAGAGCCTCTTGAAGTGAGTATCCCTAACTGATGAGTACTTGGGCACCATAGCAGGACCAGACCCTCCAAGATCCCCTGGTCACATTGCTGGCACAGTCTACTCTCCCTGGGCTTGTGGGTCTGACCATTTCGCTCTCTCCCCCTACTCTCTTTCTTTCCTTCTTTTTTTCCTTTCTCTCTCTCTCTCTCTCTCTCTTCCTCTTTCTTTCTTTCTTTCTTTCTTTTTCTCTTTTTTTATTTAATTAAAATAAACTTTATTGGCAGGACCAAATACATTTTAGCATTGCCAAAGCAGTTGAGTTTGTACGGGAAGGGGATGGATAATATAAAGGAGAAATGGGGGTGAGTCCATGACCATGTAAAGGATTTTTAAGTTAACATTTGTTATCAGTCCATGTTATCAGTCCATAGCTCCCAACTGTCCTTGATTTTGAGGGACTGTCCCTGATTTGGAGCAATGTCCCTCTGTCCCTAATTCCTCCTCATTTGTCCCTCATTTTGGTGTGATCTATATAGATGTATATAAAATACACTTTTTATCTATCAAAAAGTGTTTCCCAGCGCTTAACCTTCTAAATTGCTGCATTTGTAAATTCCAAAAGCCAATATAAAGGAATAGTAGGGGTAAAAAAAAAGCACTTGTGTGTTTAACCAATCTTGTTTTTTTTGTACAATTCTCCTTTAAGGGGGTGTAGCATGGGGTGTGTCCTATGCCTGCATACTTTTGCTGATAGGTGTCCCTC
Source organism: Lithobates sylvaticus (assembly GCA_028564925.1). Taxonomy (NCBI): domain Eukaryota; kingdom Metazoa; phylum Chordata; class Amphibia; order Anura; family Ranidae; genus Lithobates; species Lithobates sylvaticus. The sequence goes on from CM053030.1 coordinate 41,320,891, forward strand.
GTTCCCATCTCAAAATGTTGGGAGGTATGTATCACATAGCTATTTCCACCATTGTCTCCTCTAGGTAGAATTTGAAGTGTCCTCTTCTCTTCTGTAAAATTGAAGTCCAGGAGGGTGAGATCGGAGGGTCTCTGGAAGTGAGTGTCCCTCACGGATGAGTACTTTGGGCACCATAGCATGGAGTGGTCCTCATCCTCCAGGACAGCCTGTTCACATTGCCGGAACAGTCTACTCTCCCTGGGCTTGTAGGTCTGTCTTTGCCATCCTAGTTTGATTTCCAGGCTGTGTGCACTCAGTCTGTACAGACTCAGGGTAAGTCTGTCTTTGGAGTCTCGTAGCACCTCCAGGTACGAGACCAGTTTGTAGTCTTTCTGCAGTGACTGGTAAACAGTTAGTTTCTTGGAGCTTGTTATTTCACTTCTCCATTCTCCAATTCTCTCTTTCACTCTTTTTCATTCTCGCTCCCTCTCTCTCTCTTTCTTTCTCTAAAATACAAGCTCCCGTCTTTCAAATATTAATTGCACTAAATGATCATTGTGACCAATTGACTATTTTTCATCTAAGGGGGTTGATCTACCATCGCTGGAAATCCGGCAGCTCACCAAATTGGTCTTTTGTCATCCGAAACAATCGAATCTGTGGCTGATCATTTATTGTGATGAGAACGCCCGGCATAAATCAGGATGTTTCTTCTCGTTTCCTTCACCCCGGCCATTCACAAGCAACGCATTTGTAATTGTGGCCAACTTTCCATCACACTTCCATCAGCTTTCCAAGCTTTGAACTTTATATATTATGCATTTGTGTAAAGTAATCCGCCAGTATGACTGCAAGCCTTCCATTATATCTTGAGCTACATTGATCTGAATACCATTTTATTTATGACCATCTATACAGTTCTATGTATAATTACATAGACGTGCTTGCTTTCATTCATTGATTCTTCAATTCCTTTTGTGCAAGATTTTTTTTTTTTCCCTCCATGCATACTCTCACTCATTTAAAAGTGAATAAAACACCAAATTTTGACCTTGAAAATCCCTGTAAACCAAAAATTATTTTGTTGATAACAGTTTATCAATCGTGTAGTGAATGTAGATTCTTTTCAGAAATGATGTCTGACCTTGATCGGTCCATCCCACTGACAGAAGCTGCTTTCCTGGTGCCTCCATGGCAGCATACCTGTGATAGAGCTCCGCCTCGACTCCTCCCTCAGGACTAGTGAATAGCATAAATTAAAGGCACCGTCCCTCCCCCAACATTCTCCTTTTTTTCCTCATACCTCTTGTGCTGGTGAAGAGTAGCAGATGTCCATACCTCTGCCTTCGGCAGCGTCCGCCGGGTTTAGCCTTTCCCGTGCGAAGTCCCTGTTCTTGGGTCCGCTCAATGCACTAATAAGACTGGGAACCCCTCTGTGGATCTGTGGGGTCTTTTTGCAGAGTTTCCTCACAGGAACGCAGTCTGCCGCCTTCTACGATGAATCGCAGCGAGTCGCAGGTGGATCAGCTCAGTCTCAGGCCTGTTACCTTTTTTTTTTTTTTTTCTCTTCCTTGTTTTCTCTCTCTCTTTTTTCCCCTCTCTTTTTTTTTTTCCCCTTCTCCCTCTCTCTGCCCTCCCATCGTGCCTTGGATGTTGCTTACATGCTTTGTTTTATACAGGGATGCCACCAAATATTCATCTTCATGGGGGGGGGGGCCGCGGGAGCGCTCCTTATTGCTCCTGCTTGCGGCTGACAGGTCCCCCCGGGGTCGGCGTCCTCGCCGCCTGATGGGCGCATGCGCGTTCCGGGGTGGGGAGGAGACGCCGACTGGCGAGGGCTCCGCACAGAGCCCTCGCCGCCAATAGCTACTGCGCATGCGCGCGCGCATGCGCAGCGGCCTGACCGCCCGGCGGCCATTTTGGTTACTGGAAAAAGTTCCAGTTTTTGCCCTTTCTTCATTGTTAATAGGTAGGAGGTGGTTTGGGATTAGCCCATCCACCTCCTTTTGTATTTAAAGGACAGCAGCAGGGTCATGGCTGTCAGTAGTGTTTCAGCCGTGCCCTGCGAGCCTCTTACTGTCCGTCTCTCGGTAGGTTCCCCAAATGAGCGATTAAAAGTCTTTTTTTTTTATGATGTAAAGGGTAGAACACAGAACGTAATATAATTTAATATACTTTTTTGTGTGCGTTGTGTATACATGGAAAATCTCTGCAAAAAAAAAAAAAAAATGTAATTTAAAAAAAAAAAAAAAAGAGAAAGGGAGACGGGGGGGAAGGGGGCGGGAGGGGCGCACATGTATACGGGTATATAAGCAAGTATATGTTACATGTAGGTATTTATGTGTACGCTTAAATCTACATAGTCCATTCTCTCTCTCTCTTCCCCTATCTTACTATATTTCCGCAGCTGATCCCTCTGCCCAACCGTGCTATGAGTTATTCATCTCGTAACAAAGATCCTCCTACGTCCAATAGGTATGAGACCAACTGTACGTGAGTATATAAAAAAAAAAAAAAAAAAAAAAGTGCACTGCATGAATCTAACATAGATTCTTTGCATCGTAGCCCTGCCCACTCCAAAAGCACCAAGAAGTCGTCAAGACGCAGCGACAATGATGACAGCCCAGACCGCAGGTCCCGTTCCTCTCATCATGGGTCCCGGTCCTCACGCCACGAATCAGAGAGGTCAAGATCCAGAAGACGATCAGAGTCTTGTCACGAGCTAGACATCTCCAGAGTGCTCAGGGCTTACCTCGAAGCCACCAGTCCCTTCAGGGACTCCGAGAGACTTTTTGTGGTACCTTTCGGTAAATACAGGGGGAAAGAAGCTTCCATCAGAACTCTGGCATCTTGGGTCGTAAAGCTGATTCAGAAGGCCTACAGGGTGAAGAATATGGTTCCTCCTTCCCGAGTGAATGCTCATTCCACAAGGGCAGTCTCAGCTTCCTGGGCAGCAAGGGCTAATGTTTCATTGGAGACGGTTTGCAGGGCCGCCACCTGGTCTTCTCGCCATACCTTTCTCAGGCACTACCATATCGATCCAGGAGCTCTCACTACTGTTGAGTTCGGAAGGAGGGCAGTCCAGGCTGCAATGTCCTTTTCTGATTAAACATTTAACAAGCATCATCCCACCCTTGTCAGCTAGTTATTTATCACAGGTATGCTGCCATGGAGGCACCAGGAAAACGGAAAATTGTATCATACTTACCGTAATTTTCCTTTCCTGGTGCCTATCCATGGCAGCATACACTCCCACCCTCGGTATGCTATATTACAGAGAATGTTGGGGGAGGGACGGTGCCTTTAATTTATGCTATTCACTAGTCCTGAGGGAGGAGTCGAGGCGGAGCTCTATCACAGGTATGCTGCCATGGATAGGCACCAGGAAAGGAAAATTACGGTAAGTATGATACAATTTTCCGTTTTATATCGTGCGTGTTTACCAGCAAAACCTCTATTATTAGTCAGGAACACATAAGGGAAATCACTTCGTAAGTTATGCTAATGCTCTCTCTGTAGACCTCTGCAATGTAAAGCATCTCGCTTGGATGACAAGTTTAAAGGAATGGCGCATTTTCCTTGACCGGTTCTTGATTTGAGAAGAAAGGAAGGTTTTGCTGTTCATGTGAAAATATTCACTGATGACGTGACAGGTAAAAAAATGTAATGCATGCGCGGTATGGCAACAATGCATTTTTTCTTTTTTTTATGAGCCGTTATCCACTTGCCCACCGGAAGATTTATCCCTCTTCATGACCAGTCCATTTTTTGCGATACGGCACTGCATCACTTTAACCACTTGAGGTCTAGGCCATAGCCGAATGACGGCTACAGCGCGGACCTCAATTTCCGGGAGGCCGTCATAGGACGTCCTCCCCTGTGCACGCTCCCAGCGCGCTGTGATCACTGAGTCACGGAGACTCGACTGATCACCGATCCTAGTAAGGGGCCGGTCCCGGCCCCTTACCATGTGATCAGCTGTCAGTCAATGATCACATGATGTAAACAAAAGCTTGGTGATCTTTTTTTTTTCTCCTCACGCTGTGATCACCGAGTCATGGAGACCCGATTGATCCCCAATCCTAGTAAGGGGCCGGTCCCAGACCCTTACCATGTGATCAGCTGTCAGCCAATGACAGCAGATCACATGATGTAAACAAAAGCTCGATTGACAGCGTGAGGAGAAAAAAAAGCCGATCACCAGCTTATGTTAAAGGGACATCGGTCCCGAAGAGGAAGGAGGCACATCTGCCTCCTCTGTGCCATTTAGTACCCCCTGCCAGTGCCACCTGTCATTGTGCCCATAGTGCCCACAAGTGCCACCTATCAATGCCCATGAGTGCCACCTATCAATGCCCACAAGTGCCACCTATAAATGCCCACCAGTGGTTCCAACTAGTGCCACCCAGAAGTGCTGCCTATCAGTGTAAGCAATCAGTGCCTATCACTGCCACCCATCAGTGCCCATCACTGCCACCTATCAGTGCCCATTACTGCTGTCTCATCAGCGTACATCAATGAAGGAGAAAAATTACCTGTTTACAAAATTGTATAACAAAATATAAAAAAATATAAAAAAATTTTTTTTAAATTCTGTCTTTTTCAATTTTTTTTAAACAAAAAATAAAAACCGCATAGGTGATCAAATATCACCAAAAGAAATCTCTATTTGTGGGAAAAAAATGATAAAAATGTCATTTGGGTACAGTGTAGCATGACCGCGCAATTGTCATTTAAAGTGGGACAGCGCTGAAAGCTGAAAATTGGTCTGGACAGGAAGGGGGTTTAAGTGCCCGGTATTAAAGTGGTTAACTAACAATTGCACGGTCGTGCAACAATGTACCCAAATAAAATCAATGTCTTTTTTTTCCCCACAAATAGAGCTTTCTTTTGGTGGTCCACCTTTATTTTTTGCGCTATAAACAAAAAAAAAAAACTATTTTTTACTTTCTGCTATAAAATATATCCGATAAAAAACGATTCCTAATTTGATAAGACGTGGGTTTTTGTATTTGGACTCGTTCGTAAGTGTTATTTTTTCGTTGATTCGTATTTCCGTCTAATTTTCGTTGATTTGAAATCTGTATTTTCGTTAAATTTCATATTCAGACGCGTTCGTATTTTCGTAAGAGCTATATTTTCATTGAAAAGATTCGTATTTCCGTGAGTATAATTTTCGTTAATTTGAAATTTATATTTTCGTGGATTTAATTACATTCGTACTTTCGTGAGATTGACTGCCTCATTTATTCGTACTTTCGTAACATTATTTTCGTAGATTCGTAATCAGAGCATAATTCGTAATTTAACGTAATGTGTATGCTATTATATTATGTTTAAGAAACAAAGAATTTCTCTCTCACAAGTCACAACTTAATGTGGGGTGCCCCTTAAAAATTTCTTTTTAAAAGTCAGCAGCCACAAATACTGCAGCTGCTGACTTTTAATAACCAGACACTTACCTGTCCCAGGGTCCAGCGATGTGGGGGAACGAAGCCCCCCCTCGTTACCCGCTCCGCTCGCGGCCCTGGCATTCTTACTGGGGGCACCCGGCTGTGGCTTCACAGCCGGGCACCCACTGCGCATGCAGCTGCGCGCCGTGATTTGCCACGCAGTCATCTGGGACCTGTCACGTGTCCCAGATGACTGACTGCGGTGAGGGTAAGTAACGTCAATGCCCGGGCACTGAAGGAGGCAGACTACGAGGGACCCCCTAGCAACAGGCATTTAGAGGTGAGTAATTTTTTTTTTTCCAATTATTTATTTTTATTTTTTTATGAATTTTAAGCTAGTTTGTTTTTTTTGGTGGAAATACCACTTTAACTCACACATCCACCAAAACAGTGCCACCGACCCAACCACACCCTATCTGGATGGAATGTACTGCAGTCTAACGCAGAAAAACACACAAGGGAATAAGAAACAAGCTCATTGGGGGAAGGGACAACCTCTTCAGGGGAAGGGACAAGCCAACGTCCAGAGATATTTCAGAATCAGAACTAACAAATTTGTTCTTTCGAATTATCGATCAGCAGAATTTTCTTTATTTCGTATTTTCGTTTTTTTGATTTCCGTTTTCCCAATATTTGTAAGTTTCGTTATTCGTAATTCGTAATTTTCGTTATTTTGAATCTTTGTTCGGGATTTTCGTTGTTTCTGTTTTTTCTGATTTTCATTCTTTCGTATTTTCGCTGTTTATAATTTAAATATTTCATATTTTCCTTGTTTTCTATATTTGTTCTTTTCGATAATTCTTTTTTTGTTCAAATTTTTTGTAAAACTTTTGTTCATTCGTATGTTTACGAATTAAGGAATATAACGAATTTTGCCGAAAAACAAATTTTGTAACTAAAAGAATTGCACGTGTCTAAAGTGTATATTTATTGGTTTGCGCAAACGTTATAGGGTCTACAAACTATGATATTTTATTTTTATTTATTTTTTACTAGTAATGGCGGCGATCAGTGACTTATAGCAGGACTGTGATATTGCGGCGGACAAATCAGACACTAATTGACACTTTTTGGGGACCAGTGACACTAATATGGTGATCAGTGCTAAAAAATATGCACTGTCAGCAGTGGAAGCTGGCGGCCTTATATAGTGTGTTGTGTGTACTAAACCCCCCTGAGCTATAATTGGCCACAGGCATCCTGCCTGTAGCCAATTATTGCTCTCCTCGCTGCCGGCGCTGTGATTGGCCAAGCATGCGGGGTCACAGTGCATGCTTGGCCAATCATCAGCCAGCAATGCACTGCATTGTGGGCCGTTCGTGTTCCAATATCCCCAATGTTCGCGCAAACTCTTGTTCCGTTTGCAGCTTCTGGTGCGAACCGAACCGGGGGGGGGGGGGGTTCAGCTCATCCCTAAGGCTGCTTTCACACTGGGGCGGTTTGCAGGCGCTATTGCGCTAAAAATAGCGCCTGCAAACCGACCCGAAACAGCTGCTGCTGTGTCTCCAGTGTGAAAGCCCTAGCGCACTGGAGCGGTGCGCTAGCAGGACGGTAAAAAAAGTCCTGCTAGCAGCATCTTTGCTATATTTGCTATACCGCTCCTACCCATTGAAATCAATGGAACACCGCGGGGATACCGCGGGGATACCGCGGTAATACCGCCGGCAAAGCGCCGCTGCAGCGGCGCTTTGCGGGGGGTTTTAACCCTTTCTCGGCCGCTAGCAGGGGTTAAAACCACCCCGCTAGCGGCCGCATACCGCGGGTAAAACGACGGTAAAGCAGCGCTAAATATAGCGCTGCTTTACCGCCGCCGACCGCACCGCTCCGATGTGAAAGCAGCCTAACTGCAAATAAGGAAATAAAGTTATTTTTTCAAAGTTATGGACTGTCTGCTGATGTGAATTCGTGCAGGGGTGAAGAACGGAGGCATGTTAACAGTAAAGGTATGAACACACCCAGCAGCTCCCAAGGGAGTAGTGCGCTACACTGCTATGTAATGGTGTTTTAGCAGCTGCTCTCTTTATCCGATGCATGGATCTGGCAGAAATCTTCCTCAATGTGCCTTTATCTGCACGAAACCCATCTGTGCTCTGAATCAGCTGTGCAAGGCATTGAACTATTTCACTCTTTTCGGCAGCAGAGAGATCCTTTTTCTTCCCCATATTGCTTGAAAATGGTGCTCTGCTTAATAATGTGGAACACCCTCCTTAAGGCCCCTTTCACCTCTTGTGCGACTTCAAAGTCGTGCGATCTTACCGCGATTTTGCCGTGATTTTTGCCACGATTTTGCTGCGTTTTCAAGGAATGCCTGTGTAAGTGGCATCAAAATCGGACCAAAGTAGTGCAGGGACTACTTTGAATTCGGAACGACTTGAAGTTGTACTAATATGAATGGCTGTCATTGGAAATCATGGGGAAGGACTTGTCATGCTACTTTGCAGTCCCAAATCGTGGGACAAGTCATATAAGTGTGAAAGGGGCCTTAGTAGTTTTTCCTTTAACCACTTTCAGACCGGACCATTTTGCTGGCTTAAGACCAGACCACTTTTTGCAATTCGGCACTGCGTAATTTTAACTGACAATTACGCAGTCGTGCAACGTGGCTCCCAAACAAAATTGACGTCCTTTTTTTCCCCACAAATAGAGCTTTCTTTTGGTGGTATTTTATCACCTCTGCATTTTTTATTTTTTGCGCTATAAACAAAAAAGTGCGACAATTTTGAAAAAAACACATTATTTTTTACTTTTTGCTATAATAAATATCCCCCAAAAAATATATAAAAAAACTTTTTTTTCCTCAGTTTAGGCCGATACGTATTCTTCTACATATTTTGGGTAAACAAAATTGCAATAAGCGATTATTGATTGGTTTGCGCAAAAGTTATAGTGTTTACAAAATAGGGGATAGTTTTATAGCATTTTTATTAATAATTTTTTTTTACTAGTAATGGCGGCGATCAGCGATTTTTATTGTGACTGTGACATTATGGCGGACACATCGGACATATTTGACACATTTTTGGGACCATTGTCATTTATACAGCAATCAGTGCTATTTAAATGCACTGATTCCTGTGTAAATGACACTGGCAGTGAAGGGGTTAACCACTAGGTGGCAGTGTAGGGTTTAAGTGTACCTAGGGGTGTGTTACTAACTGTGGGGCGTCGTGGCTGTGATTTAGTGAACACTGATCTCTGCTCCAATCACAGGGAGCAGAGATCAGTGTCACTAGTTGCTAGGCAGAAAGGGGAGATGCTGTTTACTTCCACATCTCCCCGTTCAGCCATCCCGTGAGACGATCGCGGGTATCCCCGTGGCGATCGAGTCCGTGGGATCCGCGACCGGACTGACGGGGGTCCCGACGCACGCAATGGCATGGCGGCAATCTTAAGGGGGACGTACCTGTACGCCCTTTTGCCTGTCCGTGCCGTACATCGTCGTGCGCCGGTCGGGAACCGGTTAATTGGGCTCACCTGGAAATCTATATATCACAGGTGTCTGAGATTGTTTTCAGTGATCAAAAGAGCCCTGAGACACAATGCCATCCATGAGTTAAACTGAAAAAAAAAATATTTAATCTTTGTGACACTGAAATAGAATTTACATAATAATTTGGAACAGGGTGTAGTTGTATATAAAATGCGCTTTTTATGTTTCAAAACGTGTTTCCCGGCGCTAAACGTTTCATCCAATTTCTAAATTGCTGCATTTGTAAATGTCATAATCCAGTAAAAAGGAATAGTGGTGGTAAAAAAAGCACTTGTAGGTAATATTTTTAGTGTTATAAAGTGGCTGTAAAGGTAATCTTTTTTAAAATTAAAGGGGAGGTCTGGTAAAAAAAAAAAAAAAAATAATAGTCAGCAGCTACAAACACTGTAGCTGCTGACTTTTAATAAGGACACTTACCTGTCCAGGGAGCCAGCGATTTTGGCCGCCCGAGGCCGATCCGTCCACCGGATCAGGTGCCGGTGCCGCCATCTTAACGAAGGGAAACAGGCAGTGGAGCCTTGCGGCTTCACAGCCCGTTTCCTACTGCGCATGTGCGAGCCGCACGGCACTTTGTGAATGGCCGGCTGTGTTCTGGGACACAGTTCCCAGAACACACTGCGCCCCATTCCCCAGAAGACAATGCGAGGTAGTAGAAGACTGAAGATCACCGCGGTGTAGGAAATGGCAGATTAGGACGATCTGCCTAGCAACAGCCATTTCTGGTAAGTTAAAAAAAAAAAAAAAAAATTTTATTTATTGTTTTTTAATTTTTTTGGCGCATTTTTATGCAATTTTTTTTTTTTTAGGTTGGACCTCCCCATTAATAAACATGCTTTACTAACCTGTTATTTGCCATGGTTTTGCACAGAGCGGCCCTGTACCATCTCTTCTGGGGCCCGACGCCAGATGCTTTTGGCTCCTCCCCTTCTGCATATGCCCCCATAGGAAGCTGCTTGCTATGGTGGCACACCTGTAGGCTCGCTCTCGAGCTGGGCTGTGTTCATCTATAGACACACACAGTGTGATTCAGCCCTGCCCCCTGCACCCTCCTCACAAAATTTGATTGACAACAGCAGGAGTCAATGGCTCCTGCTGCTGCCTTTGTTGTCCTGAGAGTTGCAAGAAGAGTTAATGTCGGGTTAGTTTGACTTGATGTTCTTGAATAAATTGTAACCCAGTATAAATTGAAAAAAAAAAAACGAATCTAAGTTTTCATATGTTTTTATGCCTCTTTTGTATCTCTGAAGAAGGGGTAGATTTTTGAGCCCTGAAACCCTGTGTTTCATCTTTTGTAAAAATAAATAAAATAAATAAGAACTGTTTAACCGCTTGCGGACCACCTGCCGCAGTTTTGCTGCGGCAGGTTGGCACCGCTGCGTGAAATCCCGTTATTGTATGTGATCTCGCGAGGTTTGCATAGCAGGCGCACGTGCCAACCGCAAGCTCCATGAGTCCGACCGCGGATCGTAACACGGAGAGGTAGAGCGGGGAAATGCTAATGTAAACAAGCATTTCCCTGTTCTGCCTAGTGACACTGTCACTGATCACAGCTCCCTGTAATCTGGAGCGGTGATCAGTGACGTGTCACACACAGCCCGTCCCACCCACAGTTAGAATCACTCCCTAGGACACACTTTACCACTACAGCGCCCCCTCCTGGTTAACCCCTTCACTGCCAGTCACATTTACACAGTAATCAATGCATTTTTAATTGCACTGATCGCTGTATAAACGTGAATGGTCCCAAAATAGCGCCAAAAGTGTCCGATGTGTCCGCCATAATGTCGCAGTCACGATAAAAATCGTTCATCGCTGCCATTACTAGTAAAAAAAAAAACTATTAATAAAAATGCCATAAAACTATCCCCCATTTTGTAGACGCTATAACTTTTGCGCCAAACAATCAATAAACGCTTATTGTGATTTTTTTTTTTTTTACCAAAAATATGTCGAAGAATACGTATCGGCCTAAACTGAGGGAAAAATACTTTTTTTTAGATATTTTTTGGGGATATTTATTATAGCAAAAAGTAAAAAAATAATGAATTTTTTTCAAAATTGTTGCTCTTTTTTTGTTTATAGCGCAAAAAATAAAAACAGCAGAGGTGATCAAATACCACCAAAAGAAAGCTCTATTTGTGGGAAAAAAAGGATGTCAGTTTTGTTTGGGAACCACGTCACACGACCGCGCAATTGTCAGTTAAAGGGGTGTTTCACCTTACAAAAAAATGTTTTAAAAGTCAGCAGCTAAAAAAAACGTAGCTGCTGACTTTTAAGAAGTACACTTACCCTCCCAGTGCGCCCGCGATGTCAGCCATGGAGGACGAGCTGTCCCTCGGCGATCCGGTTCCAGCGCCGCCATCCTCAGTAAGGGAAACGGCTTCACGTTTCCTACTGCGCATGCGCGAGTCGGCGCGCGGCCGACTGCGCATGCGCGACTCTAATTTGTGAATGGGGAACGCGATGTGTTGTGGGACATAGTTCCCATAACACACCGCGCCCCATTCAACAGAAGACGGAAGGAGAGAAGATCACCGCGGAGCTGGAGGAGGCAGATTAGGACGATCTGCCTAGCAACAGCAATTTCTGGTAAGTAAAAAAAAAAAAATTCTCATTTTAAATGGTTACTAACATTTTTTTACGTTTTTGTTTTCAGGGTGTCCCACCACTTTAAATCGACGCAGTGCCGAATCGCAAAAAGTGCTCTGGTCTTTGGGCAGCCAAATGGTCCGGGGCTTAAGTGGTTAAGGACTCTCAGTGCTTCGTTAGGCGCTCTCATTGGACTCTTCATGTAAATCTTCAAATCTGGGTTCCCTGCTATTAGGAAAGCCCGCATTTGTTAAGAGAAGCCTTATAGTGATTGTAAAGAAATATATATATATATATATATATATATATATATATATATATATATATATATATTTTTTTTTTTTTTTTTTTAGAACCATCTCTATACTTACTAGACATGTGTATGACGCAAAAATTTGTTTTGTTTCGTTCAGTTTTGATTCGTTAATCTAGTTATTTGGTTTAGTTCAATTCTGTTGAATTCGTTCAATTTGTATTCGGAATTCGTATTCAGAATTTTCTTTGAACTTCTCGATTTTTTTCGATTTGAAACGTTCAAATTGATAAATTCTCTAACCGGTCGAAACGAAAATGTTATATTTTTTTCGATTTGAATGCAGCAAAGTGAATAAACAAATGAAAAATCTTCATCAAATGATTACCATGGGGGTGATTTACTAAAGCTGTGCACCATCAGTAGAGGCGCACGGCGAGGCGCAATGCATATTTCCATATTTACGAAATGGTGCGCCGGTAACAGAGCGCAAAGCCCCCATTTACTTTAGCAATCTCGGGGGAAAAGAGAATGCAATCTGTGTGCCACTATGATTAGTAACAACTGCCCAAGTAACAAATATGCCCAAAATAGAATGAGAAAACTTTTTCAGAGAAAGCCTGCTGTGCCCGCAAGTAGGTTTAGAACTGCGTGAGATCAATGTAAGCAATGCGCAGGCGCAAGTGGCTCTTGTGCTCGTTCACATGCGTTTGTTCACTGCGTGGCCAAAATCTTAGTAAACGTTAAGCAACGTACATGCAATTGTGTGGGATGAATGGGCACACCTCTAAACTTGACAATTTTTTTTTTTTTACGCTGTTTCACCTTTATGTATTTTTTTAAGATTTGCACACAGGTCATGTTAGCATGTTACGTTGCCAACATGTGACATGCATCTTGTTAAAATTATGTAAAAAGACTCTCGCTCCTCTAGCTCCTACTAAAAGGGCATTTAATCTTCCCTAATGCATTTGATTTCCTTAGGCTAGCTTTGGCTTGTAACTAGTTGCCACCCACCGTCAAATGACAGCGGGGTGGTGCGGCTCTCGTTCTGGGACAACGTAATATGACGGCGCCCCAGAACAGCTACTCTTGCGTGCCCCCGCTGCCGTGCCGTGTTGCTAGGACACAGCGTGACCCCGATCTCTGTAAAGAGCTGCGTCCGCGGCACTTTAACCATGTGACCGGTTGTGTCTGACAAAGTGTGTGGCGAGGAGAGCCGATCAGCGGCATCTCCTCGCAGGGGACAACAAAACATGTAATCAGGGCACTGATCATCAGTGTCCTGATTACATTATAGTGCCAACAGTGTCACCAATCAGTGCCCACCAGTGCCAGCTATCAGTGCCCAGCACTGCCCACAAGTGCCACCAATCAGTGCCCAATAGTGATGCCAGTCAGTGCTGGCTATCAGTGCCTGCCTATCAGTGCTGCCCATTAATGCCCATCACTGCGGTCCATCAATGCCCATCAGTGTCACCCATCAGTGCCACCCATCAATGCCCATCATTGCCCATCAGTACAGCCTCTCTGTGCCACCTATCAGTGCCGCCTATCAGTGCCCACCAGTGCCGCCTACCAGTGCCACCTAACAGTGCTCATCAGTGCCACCTACGAGTGATCATCAGTGCCACATATTAGTGCCACATATCAGTCCCCCTAAGTGCGGTATATTAGTGCCTCCTCATCAGTGCCACCTAATCAGTGCCCATAAGTGCCGCCTTATCAGTGCCCAAAAGTGCCACCTCATCAATGTCCACCAGTTCAGCCTATCAGTGCCCATCAGTGCCGCCTCATCGGCGCACATCAGTGAAGGAGATAAATTACTTTATTACAAAAAATAGAAAAAAGTTTCTGTCAGTAAATTTAGTAATAAAGTACATTTTTTTTAGTAAAAAATAAAAAACCCAGCTGTGATTAAATACCACCAAAAGAAATCTCTATTTGTGTGAAGAAAAATGATAAAAATGTAATTTGAATACATTGTAGCATGACCGCGCAATTGTCTTTCAAAGTGCAACAGCGCTGAAAGCTAAAAAAAGGCCTGGGCAGGAAGGGGGTGTAAGTGCCCTGTAGGCAAGTGGTTAAAGGGGAACTCCACACTCCATTCTACAATGCTCTTGTCTCCCCCTCTAACCCCTTGGATTTACATGGGCTAGATTTTGCTTTTAAAGGGGAATTCCACACTCCACTCCATTCTCAAAAGGCTGTGAGCTGCCTTCACCAATCCAAAGCACATCCTTTTTCAGGGCATACAACAGGGCCAGCTAAGAAAGGGGCAAGAAGAGCGATCACCCAACCCCCTCCTGCACCAAACAAGGCCACATGCACTCAACATAGCTGGCTGCCTTTGGGGCATTTTGGGCTCAGCCCAATACCAACCACAAAGCACCTTGTACCCACTAGTTTAAAGGGGCTTTCCACAGTGCGTAAAGCCCCCTGTCTGCAGCCCCCCACAAACCCAGCCTAGGGTTGTGTGGAAGAGGCCCTTGTCCCTCTGAATATGGGAACAAGGTGGTTGACTTTTGTAGTGCCCGATCCCCTCCTGCCCCCAAGCATCCACCCCCCTTTCATGGGCTGGCTTCAGGGACAATATTTTTTTAGTTTGGGGTGGGATTTTTCATGTGGGGGTTCTCATTTTAAGCCTTAACCGACCCAAATGGCCTTGTTTGTATTGGGGGGGGGGGCAGGCTATTTTTTGTTTTGGGTTAAAATCTTTCAGCTGCAATGTAGATTTGTACATTTTCTCTAAAGCCGTACATCTTTAGAGAAAAGCCGCAAGCCCCCCCAAGTTACTAGCTTTTGAGCAATTTTGCATTTTTAAAGGCACATCTCCTTGTTTCGTTTTTGGGGTTGTCCAAATTGGTGACATTGATTTATGTCTCTCAGGGTGGGACCTGGGCCCCCATACCCATTTTAAGGCCAATAACTACAATATATGCCAGCCAAGTGGGGACTCGCAAAATTAACAAGTCAGTTCCGATAGACTGCAATGGTATTTGTTGTATAACTTTTGCCCGTGTTAGGCTCTTTGTTTGCCTCCCTGGACCGGGGGGTGTTTGTCCCATCTGTAATTTTGTAGCATGCTGGATGATGTGCTTCATTTTGGACAGGGGGTGGCTTATGTTGTGCTAGCTGCATTTGGGTTGTTCATGGCATGCTCAGGGACTTTTTGTGCTTTTTGTGTGTGAACAGCACTTGGATTTTTCTGGGCATGCTCAGAGTGTGTCTTTTTTGAATTTTTTGTGTGTGTCAAGAGAGTACATTTGGGTGCCCTTATAGAGGGGGGTGAGGGGCCAATTTTTTTTATCTTAATGCAAGGAATGCATTAATCCCTTAAGGACCAGCCGCCGCAGTTGTACTGCGGCAGGTTGGCTCCCCTGGGCAAATCGGCGTCATGGTACGTCGGCAGCTTTAAGAGCTCTAGGGGGTGTGCGCGCGTGTGCCTGCGGCGCAACGTCAGAGCCGATGCGCGTGGCCGGCAGGCGCGATGCCCGCCGGCCACCCACGATCGCTCCTGACAGAGACAGAATGGAGATCTGTGAGTGTAAACAGACAGATCGCCGTTCTGTCAGGGAAGGAGAGACAGATCTGCTGTTCCTAAAGATTAGGTTAGTTAGAACACACATGAGGGAACACACTTAACCCGTTGATCGCCCACCTAGTGTTAAACCCTTCCTTGCCAGTGACATTTATACAGTAATCAGTGGCTATTTTTAGCTCTGATCGCTGTACAAATGTCACTGGTCCCAGAAAACGTGTGAAAAGTGTCCGATCTGTCCGCCGCAATGTCGCAGTCCCGCTAAAAAATCGCAGATCACCGACATTACTAGAAAAAAAATTGAAAAAAAAATGCCATAAATCTTTCCCCTATTTTGTAGACGCTATAAATTTTGTACAAACCAATCAATATACGCTTATTGCTATTTTTTTACCAAAAATATGTAGAAAAATACATATCGGCCTAAACTAATGAAGAAATTCGTTTTTTTACAGTTTTTTGGGGGATATTTATTATAACAAAAAGTAAAAAATCTTGTTTGTTTTTTTCAAAATTGTCGCTTTTTTTTTGTTTATATGGCAAAAAAAAAAAAAAAAACGCAGAGATGATCAAATACCACCAAAAGAAAGCTCTGTTTGTGTGGAAAAAAGAATGTAAATTTTGTTTGGGTACAGCACCACACGACCGTGCAATTGTCAGTTAAAGCGACGCAGTGCCGTATCGCAAAAAATGGCCTGGTCATTAGGGGGAAAATCTTCCGGGCTGAAGTGGTTAACCCCCTTCCCCTTTGTTTTTAATCTATGAAAGGTTTTCTTAAGAAATTACACTCAGCTTCCCAGTGAATCCAACTTTGTTTTGCTGTGATCTGCTGCTCTGATGCCATAGGCCGGGTCCCAAACTGCCATCTTCCCTTCTTGTGTTATTGGGAGCCAGCTGTCTGCTCCGGGTTCAGGCAACTGTGCCCTGATGAGGAGCTCACAGGTCCACCATGAAGCTGTTATGTGTCCCTGCTCTGAGGAAGAAGTTGGGGCCAGCCCTGGAGCATGGAGAGGGCAAATGGAAATAGACAATATTTTTTTTTGAGGGGGGGTGGCCAGCCGGAGTAGAAGATGGACGCTAAATCTGTTAGCTCGTCGGCCAGGGAAGGAACCGAGCGACTCAGGCCTCACACACTACACCATCCACAGCCATCCTAGCTCCTGACACACCAGAGAACACCATGAACCCGTCCAGGAAGAGGTACACGGATCGTGCACCCAAAAAACGAACAGAATTCGCCTACAAGCCTGCGGAGCGGGACACAGGACTCCAGGATGGCGCCGGCCCGATCGTACAGTGCGAATCCTACACAGACCTCCTGGATGACATCCCAGAGGAACATCCACATAAAGGTACCTCTGCAGACCTCCCCGACCCCCAAGAGGGGACCCCCTGCTTGGCAGCCCTGCCAAAGCCAAAATGCGGCTTGACATGCCGCCGCAGCGGACGCTGCAACCACAAATCGAGGCCCAGGCTCTAAAACCCTTCCTCTCCAACCATGCCCTGCAGTCCTCCATGGCCTCCTTCCCCACCTCAGGCCAACCAGTCATGGACACTACCTTAAAAGATATGTTGCTCTCCCTCCAGACCTCCCTCATGACTGATCTCTCCTCAATGTTCTCCAAAATCACCTCTGACATCCACACATTAGAGGTCAGAGTGACTAATACTGAGAAATGCCTGTCTGACTGCACCTATACAGTGAACGACATTATTGACACATGTAATGTTATTAAAGAGGAACAGTCATGGATTCGTGCCAAGCTGGCCAATTAGAAGACATGTCCTGCAGGATGCCACAGAGAAGGATGCTAAATCTCATCTATCATGCTGAATCCACCGGAACGCCTTCTCTGCTTCTATCCCTAGACGCAGAGAAGGCGTTCGACAGAGTCCATCGGTCATACCTCAAGGCTGTCCTCCAGAAATTTGGCTTCAAGGGCACCATCCTAAGCACCATTAGGGCACTGTACTCCAATCCTGCAGCCCAAGTATTCACTGAAGGTATGCTTTCTCGTCCTTTCCCCATCACAAATTGCACGCGTCAAGGCTGCCCTCTGTCCCCCCTTATTTTCAACTTACTCACGCAACCCCTAGCAGAACATGTTCGAACCCATCCTGCAATCTCAGGAATCCAAATTGGCCCAACTTCACACAAAATCAGCCTATTCGCTGATGATGTCATTCTTATCCTCACCAACCCGACTTCCTCCCTGGCAGAAGTACAAAAACTGCTAACCTGGTTCAGCTCGATATCATACTACAAAGTGAACACAACTAATTCATTTATACTTGACGTCAACATTAACGCTACTATAAGAAACCTTTTACAACTACAATACCCTTTCACGTGGGCAGACATGGATATCACCTACTTAGGTGTCAAACTACCAAGATCACTTAGAAATCTATACCCAAGAAATTTCATACCTCTCCTACGCACCATCCAAACGACGTCACGACAAATAGCGAAACATGAATTATCTTGGTCAGGTAGACTTGCAGCCTTCAAAATGATATGTCTCCCCCAAATTTTATATTTTTTCAGAACGCTCCCCATCTCACTCCCCACCTCCTTCTTCAGATCCCTTCAAACGATATACAATCAATATCTTTGGAATGAAAAAAGACCCAGATGTGCCCACCTAAAACTAATTAAACACAAACTAGCAGGAGCAGTGGGATCCATAAATTTTGAGGACTACTATTTGGCCGCCATTCTAGCCCAACTACCTGGCTGGTTCCAACCCAAACCCACTATGGACACAAGTAAAAATTCCACACTCACTCGATCCAACCTGAAAAACTGGTTACTGAGCACCCCCTTAGGCACCCCGATACCCTCATATGTCTCCCCAACTATGAAAGCCTCTGCCTTGGCCTCGAAAAAATTGGTTACCCACGTGACACACAACCCAGCCTCCCCGCAATTTCATATTCCTCTTGAATCTCTTTTGTTACTGACCCCAGACCTCTGGACCCTCAAAGGGATCCACTCCATACAAGACTTTGTCCATATGATCCGTCTTAAATCCTTCCCCCAACTACAATCCAATTATGGTCTTCCTCTCTCAGAACACTTCACCTACCTCCGTATATACCACTCCCTGTGCAATCTTCCGTTTCCACTCTATACTATTCACCCCAAAACTTGGGACTATCTCACCAACCCAACCTCCAAAACCAAGGGCATATCTCACATCTATAATCAATTCCACCAAAAAAACGTCTTCAGCAAAATGACCCCACACCTCAGCTGGGAGACGGATCTAGCACACACTTTCTCCGACTACCAATGGCAACTCGCACTCCAGACCATCTACAAAGCCGCGAAATGTGCTGCCCTTTGGGAACTCACACAAAAAATATAATTAAGATGGTACCTCACACCATCCAAACTGTCTTCTTTTGACCCTCGTAACCCCTCCACTTGCTGGAGATGTCACTCGACAGCTGGGGACGTGCTCCATGTATTCTGGCTATGTCCCAATATACAAAAGTACTGGGCGGAAGTATTCCAGCTCCTCACTAAGATCACCAAAGTCTCAATTCCCCCATCACCTGCACTAGCAATCTTAAACCTAACAATCGACGACGTCCCCTACCCCATCAGATACGTCACAACCCACATACTTCTGGCAGCCAGACTCAACATAACTAGACACTGGAAATCTGACTCACCTATGACAACATCCCAATTCTTGAACATAGTAGCCTTACACTACAGCTACGAACATATGACAGCAGCCAGCAATGGCCACTTTACCAAGACAAACAGACACTGGCAACTCTGGACTGATTGGACTTCCGCTGCGACTAGTAACTGAAGACACCAACCCACCGCCCGGCTCTTCACTTCTTGACCGAGCAATACTATGGACCCCTTTAGAGGATATATAGTACCTATGTTATTAGCCTGCTTTAAGCACTATTCACACCATTTATGTTCCACTAGTGAATCCTCTCGTGTCACTCTTGTGGCACTAAAGCTCCCATATGGGGTGCCACTTGAGATAACAGGTTTCCTTTACCGTTATTTACTTTCTACTGTTAGTCACGCTATTCGTTTACTACTAAATGTATATGATATTTACAATAAGTTTGTGAACAAAAGTTTTATGTAACACCAACGTCGCTACACGATGTGCAATGACGAATTGTACATTGTATTCTTATTGCAAAACAATAAAAATCTTTCATATATATATATATATATATATATATATATATATATATATATATATATATATATATATATATATATATATATATATATATATATATACTGTAAGTTAAATATTTTTTTTTATACTGGTGGGGGGTGGTGAATCTAATAATTAAATCATTTAAAAAACAGTTCTACTTTAATCCAGAAGGATAACCCGTACCTCTACATTTTTTTCATCACACACCCTGTGGAAGTCTCCCAAGCTTGTCACGGTTTGATATCTCATAAATCTCCTTTTTATCACATCATTAATAAACATTCAAAACCAACACCTCATTCCTGAAATATCAGAAATCCTGTCAGGTTTTATTTCTCTATCTGAATTTCAAATTAGCCTGTCCTGAAACAACACCGATTACACCCGATAGGTTCGGTTTATTACAGTTTATTAAGCTCTTGTTAAAAAGCAAAATACAAATGTCTTTATATTTGTGAGTTTACTATCTCGTTTATAAAGTAATAGAGTTTCTCAGGTGAGATGAATTGTTTTATAGTTTTATAGTCCTGTTTGTCTATTTGTACTTTTATATTAAGTGCTTTTGTTTTAACTATCTTCAGTACATGATGCAGGGTGAGGGTTGCCGACATTACCTATAGATCTGCCCGATAACCCATTGTACTTTATATAGGTTAACTCTAGCTTTATGATAGTTTTTCTTTAAATGAACCCCTCCTGGTCAGACTCTTCTTTCCCCTCCACCTCCTCCTATGGAGAGACTATCCCCCATATGGATGAACAATAGGAAGGAATGGTGTAAAACTCAGAGTACACTCAGGTGACTTCTGCAGTCTTTCACCATCTTGGTTGCTCTCTTCTTGTGACTCTTCCCTATATTAGTAACTCCCTGTGGTCAGTCTCTCTCCTCTGGAGTCAAGGAGAAAGGAACTGGCGCATGGAGTTGTATTCAAAACAATCCAGCCAACTAAATGCAACATCTCTAAAAACACAATGGTATGGGATAAAAGGCAGTCCGTAATGCCTCGTACACACGATCGTACTTTCCACCTACAAAACCGTGGAATTTTTTTTGAAGGGCGTTGGCTCAAACTTGTCTTGCATACACACGGTCACACGAATATTGGCCAACAATTACAAATGTAGTGACGTACTACATGGTTTTTCAACTCTTTTGCGCCACCCTTTGGGCTCCTTCTGCTAATTTCGTGTTAGTAGAAGTATGGTGAATGTTGATTTGCGCTTTTCTTTTTGCATTTTTCATGTAGCGCTTTTCAGTTCGCGCTTTTCAGTTTGTTTCTGTTTATTATTGGCCTTGGAGTTATTGCTTTGACATAATTTTTTTGGGTTAAATAATAATGACTTGATTTGGTATATTTTCTATATTTTTGGACACATACAATGCACTTTTTGGTTAAGTTCTATTGGCAGATAGCATGTCAAATTTTTTTAATTTTTTTTTAATGCACAATAAAAAATTGTGTAGAATAATACTTGGCTATGTGTTTTATTTCAAATGACAGTTTGGGAGTAGACAGTTACATTTTAAAAAATACAATGTAAAATTAGCAAGGGACACCAACATAGTTGTATCTTTGATCTTAAAAACTACAGGATAATGGTGTTGTGGTAACTTGCACAAAAAAAAAAAAAAAGCATAATAATATTATTCTTGATATCACTAGAAAAAAATGCCTTTGAAAATTTGTTTGCAATAACTCCATCAGTATCACGAGCAAAGCAGCTTCATTATTATTGCACTAAAGAAGAAGAGAATGTGCGCTGTATTTCGATATTTCATAATTTCCCGCGTCACAAATGTTAATTCTCCATTACAAACGCTAGTTTACAAGACCGACCGCTTTCCTGCTCGCCCTTGCTTCCGAGCATGCGTGTTTGTACTTTGCGCTTTTGTCCGACGGACTTGTGTACACACGATCGGAAATTCCGACAACAGAAATTTGTCCGCGGAAAATTTTAAAACCTGCTATCCAACATTTGTCTGTGGAAAATCCAACAACAATTGTCCGATGGATCATACACACAGTCGGATTTTCCGCCAACAGCCTGTCATCACACATTTCCCATCGGAAAATCCGATCGTGTGTATGAGGCTTTACTCCCTGTGGTCAGTCTCTCTCCTCTGGAGTCAAGGAGAAAGGAACTGGCGCATGGAGTTGTATTCAAAACAGTCCAGCCAACTAAAGGCAACGTCTCTAAAAACACAATGATATGGGATAAAAGGCAGTCCGTAATAATCACTGGGCTGCGATAATGAATATATGCTGGGATGGTATATGGGGGACCACCTGCATCTGCTGTCCTCAGAGTTGTGATGGCTCTGTGTAAATCAAGAGAAGCAAGAAAGAGGGAAGGATGCGCCAACTAAGTGTAGTATCCCAAGGTTTAATACATAAGGCAGGATTAAGAAAACCTACAAGATAAATAATGTAAATGTCTCTCCGGGCTGTAATCCGGGCAGCCACCATGATGTTGTCATCGGTGTGTGAGATGGTTCCAACCACTCAGTGTGAGGAGAGGGAGGCAGTTCCTGGAGCCTCGAGGGGTCAGGAAGTGTGGACCATCCTGCGGGTTGACGTCACCGGCGGAAACTGGAGATCACTGACAAGTGTAAGGCAAGGCAAGACTACACGTTTGTAGCATTAGAATGAGCCGAATGCCTATAGAAGCCTATATGCAAGTTATTGTCATAAAAAGTGTTTGGGGACCTAGGTCCTGCCCCAGGGGACATGTATCAATGCAAAAAAAAAATGCATGTAAAGGGGCGCATGTTTCCCATGCTTAGAACTGTCCCTGCACAAAGTGTAATTTTTGCAGGAAAAAAAGCTATTTAAAATCACTCGCTGATATAATGAATTGTCGGCTCTCGTAATACAGAGAACAGTCATTGAAAAAAAAAAAAGCGTGGGGTTCCCCGGGTCATATTTAAAAAAAAAATTAAGTGGGGTTCCCCCTAAATATCCATACTAGACCCTTCAGTCTGATCATGCCAAAAAACTGTATTTTATTTAAGGATAGTGATCAAATGAAGCCATTTATTATCACATCGTTTTTTGGATCCTTTTTAAATCATAATGATAACAAAAATCACCCAAATGGCCCTGATCAAAAGTTTACATAACCTGAAATGTTTGGCCTTGGTACAGACACAGAAGGTGGCACACACAGGTTAAAATGGCAATTAAAGGTTAAAGTGACACTAAAGGTTCAGTTTTTTTTTTAAAATAACAAACATGTCATACTTACCTCCACTGTGCAGTTAATTTTGCACAGAGTGGCCCCGATCCACCTGTTCTGGGGTCCCACGGCGGCTGCTCCCCGCAATATATAACCCTCTGGGAAGCTCTCTCCCAAAGGGGGTTACCTTGCGGGCGCGCTTCCGTGTCATACACTCCATAGCCGCCGAGTGTATGACTCGGCCTCGCCCCTGGTGCCCGCGTCATTGGGTTTGAGTGACAGCAGCGCGAGCCAATGGCTGCGCTGCTATCAATCTATCCAATGAAGAGCAAAGAAGCCGCAGAGAGCGACGCGGGATCGCGCCCATGGAAATTCGGGGCTCAGGTAAGTAAAACGGGGGGCTGGGGGGCCAGACACTGCAAATTAAAAAGTTTGTGTTTTTTCACCTTAATGCATCCTATGCATTAAGGTGAAAAAACACAAACTTTTTAATTTCTCCCATTTGTGGCTTTTTAAATCACAATTACTGTCTGTGTATAAATAGTCAATGAGTTTGTTAGCTCTCACATGGATGCACTAAGCAGGCTAGACACTGAGCCATGAGGAGGTAGAAAAGAACCGCCAAAAGACCTGCGTAACAAGGTAATGGAACTTTATAAAGATGGAAAAGGATATAAAAAGATACCCAAAGCCTTGAATATGCCAGTCAGTACTGTTTAATCCCTTATTAAGAAGTGAAAAATTCGTGGCTCTTTTGATACCAAGCCAAGGTCAGGTAGACCAAGAAAGATTGCAGTCACAACTGGCGGAAGAATTTACCAGGATACAAACAAAAACCCACAGGTAACCTCAAGAGAAATACAGGCTGCTCTCTCCAAAAAGACGGCATGGTTGTTTTTAGGAAGAAAATTCAACGTTACTTGAACAAAAAAGAGCTGCATGGTTGAGCTGCCAGAAGGAAGCCTTTACTGCGCCAATGCTGCAAAAAAGCCAATGAGGCATGTCAAGGTGTTGTTGGGCATATTGTAACCAGGCTTTTTTTGTGGAACTTGTACAGTAAAGGCTTCTTTATGGCAACTTAACCATACAGCTCTTTTTTGTTGAAGTATCATCGTATGTTAAATTGGTTGCACAATTAAATTGGTTGCAGCCGGACTTGGAGGGAGTGGAGGGAGATTTCTGCAGCATATTTGGCAAGTACATGACCAAGGTAGTCCAGATATCCCCAACCTTCTTATACTGCCCTTGACCACTCATACTCCCCAATAACCCATCCCAATGATGAGAACACACCAGATTTTAGAGTATAAATGGCCATATCAGCCTTTTTTTAACCAATATTAAATAATTTGCAAAATTAACCAATAACTTTTAGTAACGACAACTTTTAATCACAGTCTGTTGGTCTTTGATGGCACACCGAATTTAACACATTGCACCAATACACTGCTGGACCTTTTTCACCATACCATAAAGGCCTCCAGCCGTATCACCAGCTCTTGAGACCACCCCCTTCCCTCAGTACAACCATTAACGTATTCTAGCTAACCGTTCAGCTGGAATACACCAGAGGGGCACATACTACCGACGAGCCCCCAACCCCTTCCATCATGTATGTTTTCTGCCACCATCAAAGACCAAAGACACTGCCGTTACACAGCTGCTATGACAACCACTTCCATTGATCCTGAAAGAAAAGAAAACAACAAACAACACACACCAAGACAACACAGGGAGGGTGGTTGGGAAAACTGCCTCCTTCTGTCTGTCTCCCCCGACTGTTCCCCTTAAATAACACCCCTCCCACTCAGACTCTTTTCCTTTTAGTATCCTCCCCCTTAACAACCCCTCCCATCTTTAACTTCTTGTTGTCTCACTTTCCCCCTTAGTCGTGCCTGGCCCTTCACTACTTTCTTTCTCGTTTCTCCGTTACGGCCTCACTGAATCGCAGTATATATAAAATAATATGCAAAAAGTTTGGATGGAAGCTTCAGAATGGCAAAGATGTTTTCATTACAAATTATGTGAGCAGACTGCAGTTCCTCTTTAACCACTTGCCGACCGGCTCGCGCTGATATACGTCGGCAAAATGGCACTTTCCCGCGATCCACCGTAGGTGTACGTCGGCTCCTTTAAGAGCCATAGCAGGCGTGTGCCCGCTGCACGGCGGGGGACCCAATGCACGTGGCCGGTGGGCGCGATCGCGGGCAAGAGAGCCAGAACAGGGATTTGTGTATGTAAACACAAATTCTCATTCTGACAGGCGAGAAGAGACAGATCTGCTGTTTGTAGTAATTACAAACAGCGATCTCTCTCTACTCCCAGTCAGTCCCATCCCCCCACAGTTAAAAACGCCCCTAGTGCTTAACCGCTTCCCTGCCAGTGATATTTATACAGTAATCAGTGCATTTTATAGCACTGATCGCTGTATAAATGTCAATGGTCCCAAAAGGGTGTCAAAAGTGTCCGATCTGTCCGCCGCAATGTCGCAGTACCGCTAAAAATTGCAGATCGCCGCCATTACTAGTAAAAAAAAAAATGCCATAAATATATCCCCTATTTTGTAGATGCTATCTAACTTTTGCGCAAACCAATCAATATACGCTTATTGCGATTTTTTTTTTACCAGTAATATGTAGAAGAATACAAATTGGCCTAAACTGATGAAGAAATTTGTTTTTTAAAAACATTTTTGGGTATATTTATTATAGCAAACAAATTGTCGCTCTTTTTTTTGTTTATAGCGTGATCACATACCACCAAAAGAAAGCTCTATTTGTGGGGAAAAAAATCAGGGCTGTCTGAATGAGTGGGCACACCTGGGCACTGCCCAGGGGCCCCCGCTGCATGGGGGGGGGACCCTGCACTTTCCCCAAAGCAGCTGGTCCTTGAGCCCACGCTGTCCCAAAATTGGGGACCCCATGATGGCACTGAGTGATGGGTACACAGGCTGGCAGAATGCGCTCTGCTGAGCAGAACGATACCTATTATTTCACAGCCAGGAGGGTGGGGCAGGGCCAGAGCGCCAGTGATGCTCTGACCCCACCCCATGCAGCTTGAATGCTCGGGACTCGGAGGCGGCGGGGTAGGATCTGGAGTGGGAGCTTCTGAGTCCGCAGCACTGAGAGCCCACCTCTGGTAGTGGCATTGTGGATGGTGTCTTGGTGAGCCCAGCTGTCCAGCACTGTTTGCACCGAAGGGTTTGGAATGCCCGGAGGGATGCTCCCTCCTCCTCCCCTACTTCTGCCTGCTTGATTGGTACAGGTGAGTCCAGTGCTGGAGGTGGGCACATAGCCAAAAGTTCCCATACACTGTATCTCCACTGGAAATGGGGGTAGTACATGGATGGAATAATGATGCTGGGGGGTATCAAGGGTGTATGGGAGAAAACAATGCTGAGGGGAGATCTGGGGTGCATAGGGGGTAGCAATTCTTGGGGTAGCTTGGGTGGCTATAGTGCTAGAGGTATCAGGGATGTAGAGAGGCCACAGTGTAGGGGGCATCAGGGATGTAGTGGGGTCACAATACAAGGGGTATCTTATGGTATATGGTAACAGTGCTGGGGGGAATATCTAGGGTGTAGAGGGGCCAGAGTGCTGGGGGATATATGGGGTGTAGAGGGGTCAGAGTGCTGGGGGGATATCTGGGGTGTAGAGGGGTCAGAGTGCTGGGGGGGATATCTTGGATGTAGAGAGGTCAGAGTGCTGGGGGGATATCTGGGGTGTAGAGGGGTCAGAGTGCTGGGGGGATATCTGGGATGTAGAGGGGTCAGAGTGCTGGGAGGATATCTGGGGTGTTGAGGGGTCAAAGTGCTGGGGGGATATCTGGGGTGTAGAGGGGGGTCAGAGTGCTGGGGGGATATCTGGGGTGTAGAGGGGTCAGAGTGCTGGTGGGGGATATCTGGGGTGTAGAGGGGTCAGAGTACTGGGGGGGATATCTTGGATCTAGAGAGGTCAGAGTTCTGGGGGGATATCTGGGATGTAGAGGGGTCAGAGTGCTGGGGGGATATCTGGGATGTAGAGGGGTCAGAGTGCTGGGGGGATATCTGGGATGTAGAGGGGTCAGAGTGCTGAGAGGATATCTGGGGTGTAGAGAAGCCACAGTGTAGGGGGCATCAGGGATGTAGTGGGGTCACAATACAAGAGGTATCTTATGGTATATGGTAACAGTGCTGGGGGGATATCTAGGGTGTAGAGGGGCCAGAGTGCTGGGGGATATATGGGGTGTAGAGGGGTCAGAGTGCTGGGGGGATATCTGGGGTGTAGAGGGGTCAGAGTACTGGGGGGATATCTTGGATGTAGAGAGGTCAGAGTTCTGGGGGGATATCTGGGGTGTAGAGGGGTCAGAGTGCTGGGGGATATCTGGGATGTAGAGGGGTCAGAGTGCTGGGGGATATCTGGGGTGTTGAGGGGTCAAAGTGCTGGGGGGATATCTGGGGTGTAGAGGGGTCAGAGTGCTGGGGGGATATCTGGGGTGTAGAGGGGTCAGAGTGCTGGGGGATATCTGGGGTGTAGAGGGGTCAGAGTGCTGGGGGGGATATCTTGGATGTAGAGGGGTCAGAGTGCTGGGGGGATATCTGGGATGTAGAGGGGTCAGAGTGCTGGGGGGATATCTGGGATGTAGAGGGGTCAGAGTGCTGGGGGGGATATCTGGGATGTAGAGGGGTCAGAGTGCTGAGAGGATATCTGGGGTGTAGAGGGGTCCAAGTGCTGGGGGATATCTGGGATGTAGAGAGGACAGAGTGCTGGGGAGATATCTGGGATGTAGAGGGGTCAGAGTGCTGGGGGGATATTTGGGATGTAGAGGGGTCAGAGTGCTGGGGGGATATCTGGTGTGTAGAGGGGTCAGAGTGCCGATGTGATATCTGGGATGTAGAGGGGTCAGAGTGCTGGGGGGATATCTGGGATGTAGAGGGGTCAGAGTGCTGGGGGGATATCTGGGATGTAGAGGGGTCAGAGTGCTGGGGGGATATTTGGGATGTTGAGGGGTCAGAGTGCTGGGGGGATATCTGGGTGTAGAGGGGTCAGAGTGCTGGGGGGATATCTGGGATGTAGAGGGGTCAGAGTGCTGGGGGGATATCTGGGATGTAGAGGGGTCAGAGTGCTGGGGGGATATCTGGGGTGTAGAGGGGGTCAGAGTGCTGGGGGGATATCTGGGGTGTAGAGGAGTCAGAGTACTGGGGAGATATCTGGGATGTAGAGAGGTCAGAGTGCTGGGGGGATATCTGGGGTGTAGAGGGGTCAGAGTGCTGGGGGGATATCTGGGATGTAGAGGGGTCAGGGTGCTGGGGGGATATCTGGGATGTAGAGGGGTCAGAGTGCTGGGGGGATATTTGGGATGTTGAGGGGTCAGTGTGCTGGGGGGATATCTGGGATGTAGAGGGGTCAGAGTGCTGGGGGGATATCTGGGATGTAGAGGGGTCAGAGTGCTGGGGGGATATCTGGGATGTAGAGGGGTCAGAGTGCTGGGGGGATATCTGGGGTGTAGAGGAGTCAGAGTGCAGGGGGGATATCTGGGGTGTAGAGGAGTCAGAGTACTGGGGAGATATCTAGGATGTAGAGAGGTCAGAGTGCTGGGGGGATATCTGGGGTGTAGAGGGGTCAGAGTGCTGGGGAGATATCTGGGATGTAGAGGGGTCAGGGTCCTGGGGGGATATCTGGGATGTAGAGGGGTCAGAGTGCTGGGGGGATATTTGGGATGTAGAGGGGTCAGTGTGCTGGGGGGATATCTGGGATGTAGAGGGGTCCGTGTGCTGGTGGGATATCTGGGATGTAGAGGGGTCAGAGTGATGGGGGGATATCTGGGGTGTAGAGGGGTCAGAGTGTTGGGGGGGATATCTGGGATGTTGAGAGGTCAGGGTGCTGGGGGGATATCTGGGGTGTAGAGGGGTCCGATGCTGGGGAGATATATGGGATGTTGAGGGGTCAGAGTTCTGGGGGGATATCTGGGGTGTAGAGGGGTCCGATGCTGTGGGGATATCTGGGATGTTGAGGGGTCAGAGTGCTGGGGGGATATCTGGTGTGTAGAGGGGTCAGAGTGCTGGTGGGATCTCTAGGGTATAGAGGGTCCATA
The DNA here is from genome assembly GCA_028564925.1 of Lithobates sylvaticus. Taxonomy (NCBI): domain Eukaryota; kingdom Metazoa; phylum Chordata; class Amphibia; order Anura; family Ranidae; genus Lithobates; species Lithobates sylvaticus. The sequence goes on from CM053030.1 coordinate 41,349,650, forward strand.
ATGCTGGGGAGGCATCAATCTAGCAGATATATTATATGTACAGAACAGCTGTGATACTATGTATGTAGTATTTCCCACTGTTTCTTGGCTGTACAGAATGATTGTTCATGTAGTTAATGCGGAGCTCCACCCAAAAGGGGAAGCTCCGCTTGTCTGCCTCCTGCCTACTTGATGTCTGTTTACCTGCGCTGTCTCCATTGTAGGGGCCCCAGAGCATTACTTTGCCCAGGGGCCCATGAGGCTATTAAGAGGGCCCTGAAAAAAAGGACATCAATTTTGTTTGGGTACAACGTCGCACGACCGGGCAATTGTCAGTTAAAGCAACGCAGTGCCGTATCGAAAAAAATGGCGCAGTCATTAAGCAGGAAAATCTTCCGGGGATGAAGTGGTTAACCCCCTCCTTCACCGTTGTTTTTGATGTATGAAAGGTTTTCTTAAGAAATGACACTAAGCTCCCAAGTGAATCCAGCATTGTCTTGCTGTAAAACCTGCTGCTCTGATGCCATAGGCCGGGTCCCACACTGCCATCTTCCCTTCTTGTGTTATTGGGAGCCAGCTGTCTGCTCCGGGTTCCTGCAACTAGACATGTGCACAACAAAAAAATTTGTTTTTTTTCGTTTAGTTTTTTTCGTTTCTGAAAAAAAATCCTTTTTTTTTCTTTTCGTTTTTTTCGTTTCCGTTGATTCGTAACGATTCGTACATTCGTAAGTCGTCAGTGTTCGGATTCGTAACGATTCGTACATTCGTAAGAGTTATTTTTTTGTTGATTCGTTTTTTCGTTAGTTTAATTTTCGGACGCATTCGTATTTATTCGTACATTCGTAACATTCGTAGATTCGTAATCGGAGCATAATTCATAATTTTATGTAATGTGTATGCTATTATTACATTTTTAATAATTTACGAATCGGAAAAAAAAAAAGTTCCGAATCGAAAAAAAAAAGTTACGAATCGAAAAAAAAGTTACGAATGTACGAATTTTTTTGTTCAATCCATTCGAAGCACGTTTAGCAGCACCATTGTAAGGGACACGGAAAATTACCAATTCAACAAAAAAAAAGTTACGAATGTACGAATTTCTTCGTTCGTTTTCGTTTTTTCGGATTTTCTTCATTAGTACATTCGTTGTTTCTAATTAGTTTTTTTCGGATTTTCGTTGTTTTTCAGATTCGTTCGATTCGAATGATTCGTTAATCGGATTCGTACGATTCGTACGATTCGAACGATTCGTTCATTCGTACGAAAACGAACAAACGAAAATAACGAAAAAAAACAAAACTAATTGCACATGTCTTCCTGCAACTGTCCCCTGATGAGGAGCTCACAGGTCCACCATGAAGCTGTTATGTTGCCCTGCTCTGAGGAAGAAGTTGGGGCCAGCCCTGGAGCACGGAGTGGGCAAATAGAAATAGACAATATTTTTTTTTTATACCGGTGGGGGAATCTAATAAATAAATAATTAAAAAATCAGTTCTACTTTAATCCGGAAGGATAACCCGTACCTCTACATTTTTTTTATCACACACCCTGTGGAAGTCTCCCAAGCTTGTCACGGTTTTAAATTTCAGAAATCTCCTTTTTATCACATCATCAATAAACATTCAAAACCAACACCTCATTCCTGAAATATCAGAAATCCTGTCAGGTTTTATTTCTCTATCTGAATTGCAAATTAGCCTGTCCTGAAACAACACCGATTACACCCGATAGGTTCCGTTAATTACAGTTTATTAAGCTCTTGTTAAAAAGCAAAATACAAATGTCTTTATATTTGTGAGTTTACTATCTCGTTTATAAAGTGCAAGAGTTTCTCAGGTGAGATGAAGTGTTTTATATGTAGCGCCGACACTTTTCTAATGTGTGCGCTATAGTGCAAATTTAGTTTTTTCCAGAACTTCCAGAGTTCTGGGGGTTAATTCTATAGGTCTTTTACTTTGGCATCAGTCTGGCTGGGCTGTACTGGAGTTCTGCCTGGTCATAGGTGCAGTGAGGCACCTGTGACAGGCTGAGAACAAAGCCTGGTTGGATGTGTTGGGTACCAATCTTTCTCTGAGCCAATCGGTGGGCGCGTCTGGCCCTGCTGTGTAGTCTGGGAAGGGGTATTTAAGATGCTAAAGTCACAGTGTTCAGGGTTCAGCTTGCTGTTTGATTCCTGGTTTCCGGTCCGGACCAACTCCGTGAGGGGTCCCGGACCCAGGAGTGTCTGCTGCCCTCGTAAGCATGGTCACCCTGACCAGCCCCAGAGGCCCTCATGGTCTGGGGTGGGGATCCGTCTGTTCCCGAGCCTCGTAACTGGCTAGTTCGAGGCCCAGTAACTGAAGGAGGATTCGAGGGCGTCCCGGTGTGCTCTCGGTATTAGAGAGACACAGCAACTCGTACAAGTGACCAGGGGAGGACTCTTCGGAGGAGGGACAAGAAGCTGGCTGCTCTGTAAGAGCCTGGGAGCTGAAGTTGTATGGACACTAGTGAATCCACATTTCTTACGGTATCGCCAAGGTGGCTAAAGATCCAGGTACCGTGGGAAAAGTTCCTAATTTAACTTCAATTACAACCTAGTCTGTGGCAGAAACTTTGCAAATCTTTCGAGTCACTTGTTGGCTGCTAAATCTACAGTTAGAGGTTTATCCAGCAGTGAAGCACCCAGTTGCGAGTGGCTACTCTCTGGGCTATCTAAAGAGACATTCAATTGATGTCAGCAGTTCTGAAGTGCCTGAGTTTTATCACCCGTGCCCTCTATTCCCAATTGAGAGACTGTGTTATAGTTCAACGTTACCCCTGCAAATAAAAATCCTTAAAAGGACTTTTGCGTGTCAGCTTCTGAAGTTACTGGGTACTAACCCTGGGAACCCCATAGACAACGAACGACGAGCTACAAGGAGGAGGTAATTGGTAAGCCCAGCAGATTCATGGCCGCCCCCAGGGGTTATGGCCGCTACATGTACTTTTATATTAAGTGCTTTTGTTTTAACTAGCTTCAGTACATGAAACGCATGGGGGCGGAGCCCGGCGGCAATATAATATATATATAAAATTCATAATACATACAGTAGACTGTAATCTTACTGTATGAAATCATTTCACATCCCTTTTGTCCCTAGTGGTTTGTCCAATGCCCTGCATGCAGTTTTATTATATATATACTGTTCTTTCTGCCTGGAAACTGGAGATTGTCCATAGCAACTAAAAAGTGTCCCTTTATGTCAAAAGTGGTTTTAGACCAGCTAGAAAACAGCGATAATAAATTAGAACACTTGCAGAATTAAGCGATAGTGAATCGTGGGGAAATTAATTTTATTATTATTATATTATTATTTTTTAGAATTATTTATAGTTATTTATTATATTATAATTTATGATTTTGTGTTTCAAACTTGATCATACCCGGGATATGTACTAGACTCTTGTTTGGACAGCTTTAAGTGTGTGATTGCTAAGAATTACAGGCCTACAATATAAAACGCCAAATTTCTATGCAAAACAATTGTACCGCTTTGAGATGCAAAAATCTGACATAATCATACTGCCAGGAAGGTTAAAAACAATCACACCATCTTCTTCCAGAGCAGACTGTATTTCTCCTGCGGTTAACTGGGGGTTTTTCTTTGTATGCCGAACAATTCTTGTGGCAGTTGTGGCTGAAATCTTTCTTGATCTACCTGACCTTGGCTTGGTATCAAGAGATCCCCACATTTTCCACTTCTTATTAAATGATTGAACAGTACTGACTGGCATATTCAAGGCTTTGGATATCTGTTCATATCCTTTTCCATCTTTGTAAAGTTTCATTACCTTGTTACGCAGGTCTTTTGACTGTTCTTTTCTGCTCTCCATGGCTTAATATCTAGCCTGCTTAGTGCAATCATGTGAGAGCTAACAAACTCATCGACTATTTATACACAGACGCTGATTGTGATTTAAAAGCCACAAATGTGGAAAATTAAACTTTAGTAGCTATTTTAACCGGTGTGTGCCACCCTCTGTGTCTGTACTAAGGCCAAACATTCCAGGGTATGTAAACTTTGTATCGGGGCCATTTGGGTGATTTCTGTTATCATTATGATTTTAAAAGGAGCCAAAAAACTATGTGATAATAAATGGCTTCATGTGATCACTATCCTTGAATAAAAGACAGTTTTTGGCATGATTAGTCATATTTTCAATATAAATGCCAAAATTTCACAATTTCTGCCAGGGTATGCAAATATTTGAGGACAACTGTGTGCATGTATATATATATATATATATATATATATATATATATATATATATATACATACACAGTGCCTTGCGAAAGTATTCGGCCCCCTTGAACTTTTCAACCTTTTGCCACATTTCAGGCTTCAAACATAAAGATATAAAATTTTAATTTTTTGTGAAGAATCACCAACAAGTGGGACACAATTGTGAAGTGGAACGAAATCTATTGGATTGCTGAAACTTTTTTAACTAATAAAAAACTGAAAAGTGGTGCGTGCAAAATTATTCGGTCCGTAATAGTGTTGTGGAGAAGTTTAAAGCCGGATTTGGATACAAAAAGATTTCCCAAGCTTGAAACATCCCAAGGAGCACTGTGCAAGCGATCATTTTGAAATGGAAGGAGTATCAGACCACTGCAAATCTACCAAGACCTGGCTGTCCCTCTAAACTTTCAGCTCAGACAAGGAGAAGACTGGTCAGAGATGCAGCCAAGAGGCCCATGATCACTCTGGATGAACTGCAGAGAACTACAGCTGAGGTGGGAGAGTCTGTCCATAGGACAACAATCAGTCGTACACTGCACAAATCTGGCCTTTATGGAAGAGTGGCAAGAAGAAAGCCATTTCTCAAAGATATCCATAAAAAGTCTCGTCTAAAGTTTGCCACAAGCCACCTGGGAGACACACCTAACATGTGGAAGAAGGTGCTCTGGTCCGATGAAACCAAAATCCAACTTTTTGGCCACAATGCAAAACGATATGTTTGGCGTAAAAGCAACACAGCTCATCACCCTCCACACCATCCCCACTGTCAAACTGGTGGTGGCAGCATCATGGTTTGGGCCTGCTTTTCTTCAGCAGGGACAGGTAAGATGGTTAAAATTGAGGGGAAGATGGATGCAGCCAAATACAGGACCATTCTGGATTAAAACCTGTTGGAGTCTGCAAAAGACCTGAAAGTGGGACGGAAATTTATCTTCCAACAAGACAATCATCCCAAACATACAGCAAAATCTCACTAGAGATCAGCCCCCCCCAGACCACTTCATATATCCAGCTGGCATCATCCCCTCCGCTCTCCTCACCTACTGCCCACACCATCCCCTCCGCACTCATCTCCTACTGCCCACACCATCCCCTCCGCACTCCTCACCTATACATACTGCCCCCACCATCCCCTCCGCACTCCTCTCCTACTGCCCCCACCATCCCATCCGCACTCCTCACCTACTGCCCCCACCATCCCCTCCGCACTCCTCTCCTACGGCCCCCACCATCCTCTCCGCACTCCTCTCCTACTGCCCACTCCATCCCCTCCGCACTCCTCTCCTACTGCCCCCCCATCCCCTCCGCACTCCTCTCCTACTGCCCACACCATCCCCTCCGCACTCCTCTCCTACTGCCCCCACCATCCCCTCCGCACTCCTCTCCTACTGCCCCCACCATCCCCTCCGCACTCCTCTCCTACTGCCCCCACCATCCCCTCCGCACTCCTCTCCTACTGCCCCACCATCCCCTCCGCACTCCTCTCCTACTGCCCTCCGCATCCCCTCCGCACTCCTCACCTACTGCCCCCACCATCCCCTCCGCACTCCTCTCCTACTGCCCCCCACCATCCCCTCCGCACTCCTCTCCTACTGCCCCCACCATCCCCTCCGCACTCCTCACCTACTGCCCCCACCATCCCCTCCGCACTCCTCTCCTACTGCCCCCACCATCCCCTCCGCACTCCTCTCCTACTGCCCACACCATCCCCTCCGCACTCCTCTCCTACTGCCCACACCATCCCCTCCGCACTCCTCTCCTACTGCCCACACCATCCCCTCCGCACTCCTCTCCTACTGCCCCACCATCCCCTCCGCACTCCTCTCCTACTGCCCCCACCATCCCCTCCGCACTCCTCCTACTGCCCCCACCATCCCCTCCGCACTCCTCTCCTACTGCCCCCCACCATCCCCTCCCTCTCCTCTCCCTACTGCCCCCACCATCCCCTCCGCACTCCTCCTACTGCCCCCACCCAGCACTCCCACTACTGCCCCCACCATCCCCTCCGCACTCCTCTCCTACTGCCCCCCACCATCCCCTCCGCACTCCTCTCCTACTGCCCCCACCATCCCCTCCGCACTCCTCTCCTACTGCCCCACCATCCCCTCCGCACTCCTCTCCTACTGCCACACCATCCCCTCCGCACTCCTCTCCTACTGCCCCCATCCATCCCCTCCGCACTCCTCTCCTACTGCCCCCACCATCCCCTCCGCACTCCTCACCTACTGCCCACCACCATCCCCTCCGCACTCCTCTCCTACTGCCCCACCATCCCCTCCGCACTCCTCTCCTACTGCCCCCACCATCCCCTCCGCACTCCTCTCCTACTGCCCCCACCATCCCCTCCGCACTCCTCTCCTACTGCCCCCCATCCCCTCCGCACTCCTCTCCTACTGCCCACACATCCCCTCCGCACTCCTCTCCTACTGCCCACACCATCCCCTCCGCACTCCTCTCCTACTGCCCACACCATCCCCTCCGCACTCCTCTCCTCTCCTACTGCCCACACCATCCCCTCCGCACTCCTCTCCTACTGCCCACACCATCCCCTCCGCACTCCTCTCCTACTGCCCACACCATCCCCTCCGCACTCCTCCTACTGCCCACACCATCCCCTCCGCACTCCTCTCCTACTGCCCCCACCATCCCCTCCGCACTCCTCTCCTACTGCCCCCACCATCCCCTCCGCACTCCTCTCCTACTGCCCCACACCATCCCCTCCGCACTCCTCTCCTACTGCCCACACCATCCCCTCCGCACTCCTCTCCTACTGCCCCACCATCCCCTCCGCACTCCTCTCCTACTGCCCCCACCATCCCCTCCGCACTCCTCTCCTACTGCCCCACCATCCCCTCCGCACTCCACTCCTCTCCTACTGCCCACACCATCCCCTCCGCACTCCTCTCCTACTGCCCACACCATCCCCTCCGCACTCCTCTCCTACTGCCCACACCATCCCCTCCGCACTCCTCTCCTACTGCCCACACCATCCCCTCCGCACTCCTCTCCTACTGCCCACACCATCCCCTCCGCACTCCTCTCCTACTGCCCCCACCATCCCCTCCTCCCTCTCCTAACTGCACTGCCTCCTACTGCCCACACCATCCCCTCCGCACTCCTCTCCTACTGCCCACACCATCCCCTCCGCACTCCTCTCCTACTGCCCACACCATCCCCTCCGCACTCCTCTCCTACTGCCCACCACCATCCCCTCCGCACTCCTCTCCTACTGCCCACACCATCCCCTCCGCACTCCTCTCCTACTGCCACACCACCATCCCCTCCGCACTCCTCTCCTCCTACTGCCCCTCACCATCCCCTCCGCACTCCTCCCCACACCATCCCCTCCGCACTCCTCTCCTACTGCCCACACCCCTCCGCATCCTCCTACTGCCACTCCTCCGCACTCCTCCCTACTCCACTCCCCATCCCCTCCGCACTCCTCTCCTACTGCCCACACCACCCCTCTCCGCACACATCCCCTCCGCACTCCTCTCTACTGCCCACACCATCCCCTCCGCACTCCTCTCCTACTGCCCACACCATCCCCTCCGCACTCCTCTCCTACTGCCCACACCATCCCCTCCGCACTCCTCTCCTACTGCCCCCACCATCCCCTCCGCACTCCTCTCCTACTGCACACACCATCCCCTCTGCACTCCTCGCCTACTGCCCACACCATCCCCTCCGCACTCCTCTCCTACTGCCCACACCATCCCCTCCGCACTCCTCTCTACTACTGCCCACACCATCCCCTCCGCACTCCTCTCCTACTGCCCACACCATCCCCTCCGCACTCCTCTCCTACTGCCCACACCATCCCCTCCGCACTCCTCACCTACTGCCCCCACCATCCCCTCCGCACTCCTCTCCTACTGCACACACCATCCCCTCCGCACTCCTCTCCTACTGCCCCCACCATCCCCTCCGCACTCCTCTCCTACTGCCCACACCATCCCCTCCGCTCTCCTCTCCTACTGCCCCCACCATCCCCTCCGCACTCCTCTCCTACTGCCCCCACCATCCCCTCCGCACTCCTCTCCTACTGCCCCCACCATCCCCTCCGCACTCCTCTCCTACTGCCCCCACCCCATCCCCTCCGCACTCCTCTCCTACTGCCCACACCATCCCCTCCGCACTCCTCTCCTACTGCCCACACCATCCCCTCCGCACTCCTCTCCTACTGCCCACACCATCCCCTCCGCACTCCTCTCCTACTGCCCACACCATCCCCTCCGCACTCCTCTCCTACTACCCCCACCATCCCCTCCGCACTCCTCTCCTACTGCCCCACCATCCCCTCCGCACTCCGCACCTACTGCCCCCACCATCCCTCCGCACTCCTCTCCTACTGCCCCCACCATCCCCCCGCACTCATCTCCTACTGCCCACACCATCCCATCCTCACTCCTCACCTACTGCCCCACCATCCCCTCCTCACTCCTCTCCTACTGCCCACACCATCCCCTCCGCACTCCTCTCCTACTGCCCCCACACCATCCCCTCCGCACTCCTCTCCTACTGCCCACACCATCCCCTCCGCACTCCTCTCCTACTGCCCCCACCATCCCCTCCGCACTCCTCTCCTACTGCCCACACCATCCCCTCCGCACTCCTCTCCTACTGCCCACACCATCCCCTCCCCACTCCTCTCCTACTGCCCACACCATCCCCTCCGCACTCCTCTCCTACTGCCCACACCATCCCCTCCGCACTCCTCTCCTACTGCACTCCTCTCCTACTGCCCACACCATCCCCTCCGCACTCCTCTCCTACTGCCCACACCATCCCCTCCGCACTCCTCTCCTACTGCCCACCCATCCCCTCCGCACTCCTCTCCTACTGCACACACCATCCCCTCCGCACTCCTCTCCTACTGCCCCCACCATCCCCTCCGCACTCCTCTCCTACTGCCCACACCATCCCCTCCGCACTCCTCTCCTACATACTGCCCACACCATCCCCTCCGCACTCCTCTCCTACTGCCCACACCATCCCCTCCGCACTCCTCTCCTACGGCACCCACCATCCCCTCCGCACTCCTCTCCTACTGCCCACACCATCCCCTCTGCACTCCTCTCCTACTGCCCACACCATCCCCTCCGCACTCCTCTCCTACTGCCCACACCATCCCCTCCGCACTCCTCTCCTACTGCCCACACCATCCCCTCCGCACTCCTCTCCTACTGCCCACACCATCCCCTCCGCACTCCTCTCCTACTGCCCACACCAGTCCCTCCGCACTCCTCTCCTACTGCCCACACCATCCCCTCCGCACTCCTCTCCTACTGCACACACCATCCCCTCCGCACTCCTCTCCTACTGCCCCACCATCCCCTCCGCACTCCTCTCCTATACATACTGCCCACACCATCCCCTCCGCACTCCTCTCCTACTGCCCACACCATCCCCTCCGCACTCCTCTCCTACTGCCCACACCATCCCCGCCGCACTCCTCTCCTACTGCACACACCATCCCCTCCGCACTCCTCTCCTACTGCCCACACCATCCCCTCCGCACTCCTCTCCTACTGCCCCACCATCCCCTCCGCACTCCTCTCCTACTGCCCACACCATCCCCTCCGCACTCCTCTCCTACTGCCCACACCATCCCCTCCGCACTCCTCTCCTACTGCCCACACCATCCCCTCCGCACTCCTCTCCTACTGCCCCCACACCATCCCCTCCGCACTCCTCTCCTACTGCCCCCACCATCCCCTCCGCACTCCTCTCCTACTGCCCACACCATCCCCTCCGCACTCCTCTCCTACTGCCCCCACCATCCCCTCCGCACTCCTCACCTACTGCCCCACCATCCCCTCCGCACTCCTCTCCTACTGCCCACCCCATCCCCTCCGCACTCCTCTCCTACTGCCCACACCATCCCCTCCGCACTCCTCTCCTACTGCCCCCACCATCCCCTCCGCACTCCTCTCCTACTGCCCACACCATCCCCTCCGCACTCCTCTCCTACTGCCCACACCATCCCCCTCCGCACTCCTCTCCTACTGCCCACACCATCCCCTCCGCACTCCTCTCCTACTGCCCCCACCATCCCCTCGCACTCCTCTCCTACTGCCCACACCATCCCCTCCGCACTCCTCACCTACTGCCCACACCATCCCCTCCGCACTCCTCTCCTACTGCCCCCACCATCCCCTCCGCACTCCTCTCCTACTGCCCACACCATCCCCTCCGCACTCCTCTCCTACTGCCCACACCATCCCCTCCGCACTCCTCTCCTACTGCCCACACCATCCCCTCCGCACTCCTCTCCTACTGCCCACACCATCCCCTCCGCACTCCTCTCCTACTGCCCACACCATCCCCTCCGCACTCCTCTCCTACTGCCCCCACCATCCCCTCCGCACTCCTCTCCTACTGCCCACACCATCCCCTCCGCACTCCTCTCCTACTGCCCACACCATCCCCTCCGCACTCCTCTCCACACCATCCCCTCCGCACTCATCTCCTACTGCCCACACCATCCCCTCCGCACTCCTCTCCTACTGCCCACACCATCCCCTCCCCACTCATCTCTCCTCTCCTACTGCCCACACCATCCCCTCCGCACTCCTCTCCTACTACCCACACCATCCCCTCCGCACTCCTCTCCTACTGCCCACACCATCCCCTCGCACTCCTCTCCTACTGCCCACACCATCCCCTCCGCACTCCTCTCCTACTGCCCCCACCATCCCCTCCGCACTCCTCTCCTACTGCCCACACCATCCCCTCCGCACTCCTCTCCTACTGCCCCCACATACTGCCCCCACCATCCCCTCCGCACTCCTCTCCATACTGCCCACACCATCCCCTCCGCACTCCTCTCCTACTGCCCACACCATCCCCTCCGCACTCCTCTCCTACTGCCACACCATCCCCTCCGCACTCCTCTCCTACTGCCCACACCATCCCCTCCGCACTCCTCTCCTACATCCCACACCATCCCCTCCGCACTCCTCTCCTATACATACTGCCCACACCATCCCCTCCGCACTCCTCTCCTACGGCACCCACCATCCCCTCTGCACTCCTCTCCTACTGCCCACACCATCCCCTCCGCACTCCTCTCCTACTGCCCACACCATCCCCTCCGCACTCCTCTCCTACGGCACACACCATCCCCTCTGCACTCCTCTCCTACTGCCCACACCATCCCCTCCGCACTCCTCTCCTACTGCCACACCATCCCCTCCGCACTCCTCTCCTACTGCACACACCATCCCCTCTGCACTCCTCTCCTACTGCACACACCATCCCCTCTGCACTCCTCTCCTACTGCACACACCATCCCCTCTGCACTCCTCTCCTACTGCCCACACCATCCCCTCCGCACTCCTCTCCTATACATACTGCCCACACCATCCCCTCCGCACTCCTCTCCTATACATACTGCCCACACCATCCCCTCCGCACTCCTCTCCTATACATACTGCCCACACCATCCCCTCCGCACTCCTCTCCTACTGCACACACCATCCCCTCTGCACTCCTCTCCTACTGCCCCCACCATCCCCTCCGCACTCCTCTCCTACTGCACACACCATCCCCTCTGCACTCCTCTCCTACTGCCCACACCATCCCCTCCGCACTCCTCTCCTATACATACTGCCCACACCATCCCCTCCGCACTCCTCTCCTATACATACTGCCCACACCATCCCCTCCGCACTCCTCTCCTACTGCACACACCATCCCCTCTGCACTCCTCTCCTACTGCCCCCACCATCCCCTCCGCACTCCTCTCCTACTGCCCACACCATCCCCTCTGCACTCCTCTCCTACTGCCCACACCATCCCCTCCGCACTCCTCTCTTATACATACTGCCCACACCATCCCCTCCGCACTCCTCTCCTACTGCCCCCACCATCCCCTCCGCACTCCTCTCCTACTGCCCACACCATCCCCTCCGCACTCCTCTCCTACTGCCCACACCATCCCCTCCGCACTCCTCTCCTATACATACTGCGCACTCCTCTCCTACTGCACACACCATCCCCTCTGCACTCCTCTCCTACTGCACACACCATCCCCTCTGCACTCCTCTCCTACTGCACACACCATCCCCTCTGCACTCCTCTCCTACTGTACACACCATCCCCTCTGCACTCCTCTCCTACTGCCCACACCATCCCCTCCGCACTCCTCTCCTATACATACTGCCCACACCATCCCCTCCGCACTCCTCTCCTATACATACTGCCCACACCATCCCCTCCGCACTCCTCTCCTACTGCCCACACCATCCCCTCCGCACTCCTCTCCTACTGCACACACCATCCCCTCTGCACTCCTCTCCTACTGCCCACACCATCCCCTCCGCACTCCTCTCTTGTACATACTGCCCCATCATACCCGTGGTATAGTGTGGTACTCCTTCTGCCACTCTGCATGTTGCCGAGCTTGGCGCCTCTATGCATTGGCCTGCCACAATAATGTTGGCTCCCATGAGACAGCCATCTTTAAACCTGGGGAACCCATGATCTTCAATTGCCCGGAGGCCCCATGAGTTTTCAGGCCACCCCTGGCCCAGACTGCTCACTGCAATTGTAAGCCAAGAGTGTCAACTTTGTTAACTCTGAGGTAAAGGGGGACTCTTGTGATTAACTCCATATGATTAGAAATGTTATTTAATCATAAAATATATGTATAGTGTATACTACATAAATACATAAAAATTGCCTTGCATTGTACAGAGGTAATGAATTTAATGTACTAAAAAAAAAAAAAAAAAAAAATTGCCGTGCGCTGCTAATGTGTTCGGGTTTGGCTTGAAGAAAAGGTGGCAACCCTACCTATAGGACTTGTAGTGTGTTCGTGGCAGGCAAAGCTCCTATATATTGTTCCCAGAAGCACCTATAGGACTTGAAGTGTGTTAGTCCCATACACAGACCTACATTTTCTTCCCAGAAGCACCCATAGGACTTGTAGTGTGTTAGTCCCATCACACAGAGATCATATATTTTGTTCCCAGAGGCACCTATAGGACTTGAAGTGTGTTAGTCCCATCACACAGACCTATATTTTCTTCCCAGAAGCACCTATAGGACTTGAAGTGTGTTAGTCCCATCACACAGAGATCATATATTTGTTCCCAGAAGCACCTATAGGACTTGAAGTGTGTTAGTCCCATCACACAGACCTATATTTTGTTCCCAGAAGCACCTATAGGACTTGAAGTGTGTTAGTCCCATCACACAGAGATCATATATTTTGTTCCCAGAAGCACCTATAGGACTTGAAGTGTGTTAGTCCCATCACACAGACCTACATTTTCTTCCCAGAAGCACCTATAGGACTTGAAGTGTGTTAGTCCCATCACACAGAGATCATATATTTTGTTCCCAGAAGCACCTATAGGACTTGAAGTGTGTTAGTCCCATCACACAGACCTATATTTTGTTCCCAGAAGCACCTATAGGACTTGAAGTGTGTTAGTCCCATCACACAGACCTACATTTTGTTCCCAGAAGCACCTATAGGACTTGAAGTGTGTTAGTCCCATCACACAGAGATCATATATTTTGTTCCCAGAAGCACCTATAGGACTTGAAGTGTGTTAGTCCCATCACACAGACCTATATTTTGTTCCCAGAAGCACCCATAGGACTTGAAGTGTGTTAGTCCCATCACACAGACCTACATTTTCTTCCCAGAAGCACCTATAGGACTTGAAGTGTGTTAGTCCCATCACACAGAGATCATATATTTTGTTCCCAGAAGCACCTATAGGACTTGAAGTGTGTTAGTCCCATCACACAGACCTATATTTTGTTCCCAGAAGCACCTATAGGACTTGAAGTGTGTTAGTCCCATCACACAGACCTACATTTTCTTCCCAGAAGCACCTATAGGACTTGAAGTGTGTTAGTCCCATCACACAGAGATCATATATTTTGTTCCCAGAAGCACCTATAGGACTTGAAGTGTGTTTAGTCCCATCACACAGACCTATATTTTGTTCCCAGAAGCACCTATAGGACTTGAAGTGTGTTAGTCCCATCACACAGAGATCATATATTTTGTTCCCAGAAGCACCCATAGGACTTCTAGTGAGTTAGTCCCATCACACAGACCTATATTTTGTTCCCAGAAGCACCTATAGGACTTGAAGTGTGTTAGTCCCATCACACAGAGATCATATATTTTGTTCCCAGAAGCACCCATAGGACTTCTAGTGTGTTAGTCCCATCACACAGACCTATATTTTGTTCCCAGAAGCACCTATAGGACTTGAAGTGTGTTAGTCCCATCACACAGAGATCATATATTTTGTTCCCAGAAGCACCTATAGGACTTGAAGTGTGTTAGTCCCATCACACAGAGATCATATATTTTGTTCCCAGAAGCACCTATAGGACTTGAAGTGTGTTAGTCCCATCACACAGACCTACATTTTCTTCCCAGAAGCACCTATAGGACTTGAAGTGTGTTAGTCCCATCACACAGAGATCATATATTTTGTTCCCAGAAGCACCTATAGGACTTGAAGTGTGTTAGTCCCATCACACAGACCTATATTTTGTTCCCAGAAGCACCTATAGGACTTGAAGTGTGTTAGTCCCATCACACAAAGATCATATATTTTGTTCCCAGAAGCACCCATAGGACTTCTAGTGTGTTAGTCCCATCACACAGACCTACATTTTCTTCCCAGAAGCACCTATAGGACTTGAAGTGTGTTAGTCCCATCACACAGAGATCATATATTTTGTTCCCAGAAGCACCTATAGGACTTGAAGTGTGTTAGTCCCATCACACAGACCTATATTTTGTTCCCAGAAGCACCTATAGGACTTGAAGTGTGTTAGTCCCATCACACAGAGATCATATATTTTGTTCCAGAAGCACCCATAGGACTTCTAGTGTGTTAGTCCCATCACACAGACCTATATTTTGTTCCCAGAAGCACCTATAGGACTTGAAGTGTGTTAGTCCCATCACACAGAGATCATATATTTTGTTCCCAGAAGCACCCATAGGACTTCTAGTGTGTTAGTGTTAGGGATGGAGCCTAAACACAGGCATCCAACACAGGTGAACAGATCGATGGGCTGCACTAAAGGAATCAGGCTCCAAAAGGTAGTGATAAAGATATATTTATTAATAATAAAGACACACGTGAACACAGCAACCACAAACAAGCAAGAACACAAATAACACAGCAAACCCCCAAGCCCTAATCTAACTAACTAGCTAACAATACCCTCAAAGCAATGGAACATATATATATACAAGGCAGGGAGGAGAGACCAAGGGGGAAACAGGAAGCAAGGGAACATCAAGGCAGGAGACAGGGGACGGGTCTCAGGAACCAGGTAAGGGGGACAACATCCAGGACAGGGCAGGAAGCAGATAATGGGTCAGGTTACAGGTACAGGTACGGGTACAGGTTTCAGGTCCAGGATCAGGATCAGGATCAGGTTTCAGACAGGCAAGACAGGGCTACAGAAAGGAATACTGAAGCACTGAGCTTCAGTGAGGGACAGGCTTATATAGTCTGCAAATCCACAACAGGTGCAGCTAGGTTGCTGGCATGTCCGTCTGCTGGGAGACCCCCGCTGGTGGCCACCAGAACTGCACCCTTTGGTGTCGAAGGAAATAGTGACACCACCAGGCGATCCAGGTAATAACACCATTCCTGACAATGTCCATCGGCTGGGAGACCCCTGCTGGTGGCCACCAGAACTGCACCCTTTGATGCCAAAGGAAACAGTGACACCAGCAGGCGATCCAAGTAATAGCACCGTTCCTGACAGTTCCCCCCCCCTAAGGAGTGGCCTCTGGACACTCCATTCTGTCCTAGATCTGGCAGTGCGTGTAAAAGTGGAAGAGTCCAAAAAAGTCTTCTCTGTGACGGCAGACCTCCTTGCGCTCTCTGGCCAGAGTCTCTTAACCTACTAGGAGGCATGCCACCCGAGTCCGACAATGGGGCATGTACCCCACCACCAGGGTCTGGAAGTTTAGATCTGGAAATAAAAACAGACAGGGCAGCAGGCTCCGGGTCATCAGGCTGGGTAGCGGACAGGAACTCATCAGGCTGGGCAGCGGACAGGAACTCATCAGGCTGGGCAGCGGACAGGAACTCATCAAGCTGGGCAGCGGACGGGAACTCATCAGGCTGGGCAGCGGACAGGAACTCATCAGGCTGGGCAGCGGACAGGAACTCATCAGGCTGGGCAGCGGACAGGAACCCATCAGGCTGGGCAGCGGACAGGAACCCATCAGGCTGGGCAGCGGACAGGAACTCATCAGGCCGGGCAGCAGACAGGAACTCATCAGGCCGGGCAGCAGACAGGAACTCATCAGGCCGGGCAGCAGACAGGAACTCATCAGGCCGGGCAGCAGACAGGAACTCATCAGGCTGGGCAGCAGACAGGAACTCATCAGGCTGGGCAGCAGACAGGAACTCATCAGGCTGGGCAGCAGACAGGAACTCATCAGGCTGGACAGCAGACAGGAACTCATCAGGCTGGGCAGCAGACAGGAACACCTCAGGCTGGGCAGCGGGCACGGGCACATCAAGCTGGGCAGCGGGCACATCAAGCTGGGCAGCGGGCACATCAAGCTGGGCAGCGGGCACAGGCACATCAAGCTGGGCAGCGGGCACGGGCACATCAAGCTGGGCAGCGGGCACATCAAGCTGGGCAGCGGGCACATCAAGCTGGGCAGCGGGCACGGGCACATCAAGCTGGGCAGCGGGCACATCAAGCTGGGCAGCGGGCACAGGCACATCAAGCTGGGCAGCGGGTACGGGCACATCAAGCTGGGCAGCGGGTACGGGCACATCAAGCTGGGCAGCGGGCACGGGCACATCAAGCTGGGCAGCGGGCACATCAAGCTGGGCAGCAGGCACGGGCACATCAAGCTGGGCAGCAGGCACGGGCACATCAAGCTGGGCAGCAGGCACGGGCACATCAAGCTGGGCAGCAGGCACGGGCACATCAAGCTGGGCAGCAGGAACAGGCACATCAAGCTGGGCAGCAGGAACAGGCACATCAAGCTGGGCAGCAGACAGGAACACTTCGGGCTGGGCAGCAGACAGGAACACTTCGGGCTGGGCAGCAGACAGGAACACTTCGGCTGGGCAGCAGACAGGAACGCTTCGGGCTGGGCAGCAGACAGGAACGCTTCGGGCTGGGCAGCAGACAGGAACACTTTGGGCTGGGCAGCAGACACGGGCACATCAGGCTGGGCAGCAGACACGGGCACATCAGGATGGAAGGCAGGCAGCGGGTCATCAGACTGGAAAACTGGCAGCGGGTCATCAGACTGGAAAACTGGCAGCGGGTCATCAGACTGGAAAACTGGCAGCGGGTCATCAGACTGGAAAACTGGCAGCGGGTCATCAGACTGGAAAACTGGCAGCGGGTCATCAGACTGGAAAACTGGCAGCGGGTCATCAGACTGGAAAACTGGCAGCGGGTCATCAGACTGGAAAACTGGCAGCGGGTCATCAGACTGGAAAACTGGCAGCGGGTCATCAGACTGGAAAACTGGCAGCGGGTCATCAGACTGGAAAACTGGCAGCGGGTCATCAGACTGGAAAACTGGCAGCGGGTCATCAGACTGGAAAACTGGCAGCGGGTCATCAGACTGGAAAACTGGCAGCGGGTCATCAGGCTGGAAAACTGGCAGCGGGTCATCAGACTGGAAAACTGGCAGCGGGTCATCAGACTGGGAAGCTGAGACATCAGGCTTGAGGGCTGGAACATCAGGCTGGAAGGCTGGAACATCAGGCTGGAAGGCTGGAACATCAGGCTGGAAGGCTGGCATCGGAACATCAGACTGGAAGGCTGGGACGTCAGGCTGGAAGGCTAGGACATCAGACTGGAAGGCTGGAACGTCAGGCTGGAGGGCTGGCACCAGGACATCAGACTGGAAGGCTGGGACATCAGGCTGGAAGGCTAGGACATCAGGCTGGAAGGCTGGAACATCAGGCTGGAGGGCTGGCACCAGGACATCAGGCTGGAAGGCTAGTACTGGCTCTTCAGGTTGGATTGCTGGCACCTCCGGCTGGAACTCTGGTGATTCAGGCTGGGACAGATTAGTGGGTGTGGAGGCAGATTGGGTTACTGGCAGGATCGTTTTGGTCGGGAAGAACTTTCGTTTTTTTCTTTGACTTGGTCGCTGAAGCTTTGTAGGTTGGGGGTGCAGCAGACAGGAAAGGAGTGTTGGGATTTGGCAGAGAAGAGGTAGGGGAGTTGTATGCAGGATAGGTACAGGGAGAGGAGACCGGATATGAATATTTGGTTGGGAGCAATGTATACTGGGTGGCAACAGGGTTTGGTATGGGTGATGGGGAAACATACATTTGGGTAGGCTGGTGTCTGATGGCAGAAGTGGTTTGTTTGGCTGGGGCTAATTGCATCATGCCAGACCATGCTGAAAGTATGGGTTGTACAAATTGTGAATTCAAGTTTCCCTGTCTAACAAAAGACTGCGCAGACACAATGCATTCAGAAATCACCTGTGGGGAGCAGCCAGAGTAGTGCTCAAAAAAGTCGTCGGGATCATCTTCAAAAAGCCATACTAGGGATACAACCTGATTCATATCAAAAGGGGGAGTGAAATCATCACGGCCCTCAGGAATACAGGGTAGGGCCAGCTCGGCACAAATCTGGATCAGGGGCTGCATGTCCTCAAAAAGAAAATGGCCCTGATCAACAAAAGCATGGACTATACGGTTGCACTCCAGTAGTTGCTCCCTAGTATAGCCACCCAAAGTCTGATAACAAAGATCTCTTTCTTCCAATGCCAGGAGTGAAAGATACAAAATATCTTCCAGCTGCATCTTCCTTGACAAAAGCAAGTGTCCAGACCCAATTCCCAAGTGCAGCCGATCTGTTAGTATGGCTTCAGTATTCTGTTAGGGATGGAGCCTAAACACAGGCA
>CM053030.1:41369262-41379262 GCA_028564925.1 Lithobates sylvaticus
GCCATGTTTGTAGCTAGCTCAATGATGGCCACACACTGAGCAGTGTTATATAAAATTGTATTGTCAATCAATTTAGTGTCCAGAAAAATAATACGACTGGAAGATCAACCAAACATCAATAAAATAATTAAAGTTGTTCAATACAATAAGACCATATACTTAATTTCGATTGAAAACATGTTTGGAATAGCATATTAAGAATGAGTCAACTAATTTGTAACATTGTAACATACGTCTATGTAATGTACTGTAATCTAAAATACAAAGAACTGTAACTATATAATATATTAGTACAAATAAGCCCAAATGCATTTTCAACTGTAATTTATTTTTTTATTTTAACAAAATACGGTATATTTCTATGTACACATACATATTTTATGGTTTTTAAACAAAATATTGCTAAAATTAGTTGAATCCTGTTTGTGTTTACTAAACATTGTTTTCAAATTTGTCTTTAACCACTTAAGCCCCGGACCAATTTGTAGCCAAAGGACCAGGCCCCTTTCTGTGATTCGGCACTGCGTCGTTTTAACTGACAATTGCGCGGTCGTGCGACGCGGCTCCCAAACAAAATTGGCGTCCTTTTTTCCCCACAAATATAGCTTTCTTTTGGTGGCATTTGATCGCCCCTGCGGTTTTTATTTTTTGCGCTATAAACAAAAATAGAGCAACAATTATGAAAAAAAAATTCAATATTTTTTTACTTTTTGCTATAATAAATATCCCCAAAAAATATATACAAAAAGTTTTTTTCCTCAGTTTAGGCCGATACGTATTCTTCTAAATATTTTTGGTAAAAAAAATCGCAATTAGCGATTATTGATTGGTTTTCACAAAAGTTATAGCGTTTACAAAATTGGGGATAGTTGTATAGCATTTTTATTAATTTTTTTTTTTTAACTAGTAATGGCGGCGATCAGCGATTTTTATTGTGACTGTGACATTATGGCGGACACATCAGACATTTTTGACACATTTTTGGGACCATTGTCATTTATACAGAAATCAGTGCTATTTAAATGCACTGATTCCTATGTAAATGACACTGGCAGTGAAGGAGTTAACCACTAGGGGGCGGGGAGGGGTTAAGTCTGTGTGTGTTTTTTTTACAGTAAGGGGCGTGGCTTTACGTCTGACGTCACTGATCGGCTTTCCCGATGACAGGAAACAGCCGGTCAGTGACAGGCAGTGTAGGAAGCACGGGGAGAGGTTTGTTTACACAGACCTCTCCCCGTTCTTCAGCTCTGTGACCCGATCGCGGGACACCAGCGGCGATCGGGTCCGCTGGTCCCGCGGCCGCGGTCACGGAGCTCAGGACCGGGTCACGAGCGCGCCGCTGGGCTCTTAAAGGGGCACGTACGGGTACGTGGTTGTGCCCAGCCGTGCCATTCTGCCAACGTATATCGGCGTAAGGCGGTCCTTAAGCGGTTAAAAAACATATATATATATATATATATATATATATATACACATATATATATATACAATCACTCCACCCCCCCCCCCCCCCCCAAATAATAAAGTGAACAACCATTTAAATAAATGTAAAAATTCAAATAACCGTAATTACTTAAAAAGATGGTCTGCTGTGCCAAACACTAAATAATCATATTAATATATTTAATGTCGTGCAATTGTATTTTATGCCCAGACTGATTAAAATTATTTTGATGAGCTCAAGCAATTTTGCTCAAAATTGATTAATGGCACAATGCATATATTTTTGATAATTAATAGATTTGATTATATTGTCTGATTCTGTAAAGAATTGTTAGATCAGATTATTACCTGAATGGCCACCATTACTCTTTCCCATTGCTAATTAAAAGTAAATGTTTTGGCTGGACTTGAGTTTTAATTAAGGTAACGTAAGTAAGAAAACAATAAATAATGATAAACTAATCAAAAACTAATTAGCAAAAAGAATATGTCTAAATCATATTTTCTAGTAGGCTGCAAAGACAGATTGGAAACATACATGCAAATATACAGTATCTCGCAAAAAGTGAGTACACCCCTCACATTTTTGTAAATATTTTATTATAACTTTTCATGTGACAACACTGAAGAAATGACACTTTGCTACAATGTAAAGTAGTGAGTGTACAGCTTGTATAACAGTGTAAATGTGCTGTCCCTTCAAAATAACTCAACACACAGCCATTAATGTCTAAACCACTGGCAAGCATAGGGAGTACACCTCTAAGTGAAAATGACCAAATTGGGCCCAAAGTGTCAATATTTTGTGTGGCCACCATTATTTTCCAGCAATGCCTTAACCCTCTTGGGCATGGAGTTCACCAGAGCTTCACAGGTTGCCACTGGATTCCTCTTCCACTCCTCCGTGACGACATCACAGAGCTGGTGGATGTTAGAGACCTTGTGCTCCTCCACCTTCCATTTGAGGATGTCCCACAGACAGATCCTCAATAGGGTTTATGTCTGGAGACATGCTTGGCCAGTCCATCACCTTTACCCTCAGCTTCTTTAGCAAGGCAGTGGTCTTCTTGGAGGTCATTATCATGTTGGAATGCTGCCCTGCGGCCCAGTCTCTGAAGGGCGGGGATCACGCTCTGCTTCAGTATGTCACAGTACATGTTGGCATTCATGGTTCCCTCTATGAACTGTAGCTCCCCAGTGCCGGCAGCACTCATGCAGCCCCAGACCATGACACTCCCACCACCATGCTTGACTGTAGGCAAGACACACTTGTCTTTGTACTCCTCACCTGGTTGCCGCCACACACACTTGACACCATCTGAACCGAAAAAGTTTATCTTGGTCTCATCAGACCACAGGACATGGTTCCAGTAATCCATGTCCTTAGTCTGCTTGTCTTCAGAAAACTGTTTGGGGGCTTTCTTGTGCATCATCTTTAGAAGAGGCTTCCTTCTGGGACAACAGCCATGCAGACCAATTTGATGCAGTGTTCGGCATATGGTCACCCCCTGCAGCAATGCAGGCAGCACTCATACGTCTATTTCCCAAAGACAACCTCTTGATATGATGCTGAGCACGTGCACTCAACTTCTTTGGTTGACCATGCCACTGTACAAGTGAATGTGAGAGATGACATCACTAAGGGAGCTAGGGAGGAGGTGGAATTCTTATGGGTAGAGCTCCAAAGGGATGAAGCTAAGGGGAAAATATTACTGGGAGTATGCTATAGGCCCCCTAACCTGAAGGAGGAGGGGGAGACGGATCTCCTATCACAATTTGGATTAGCAGCAAGGATGGGAAGTGTTTTCATAATGGGGGATTTTAATTATCCAGACATAGACTGGGCGGAGGGAACCACGCATTTGTTTAAGGCTCGCCAGTTCCTAAATGTCTTGCAGGACAATTTCATGGTGCAGATGGTAGACGCACCAATTAGAAATAAAGCATTACTGGATCTACTGATTACCAACAATACAGACCTGATCACTGATGTGGAAATACTGGGCAATTTAGGAAACAGCGATCACAGATCAATTGGCTTCAGTATAAATCACACAAATAGTAAACATAAGGGGAGTACAAAGACACTGAATTTCAAAAGAGACAACTTCCCCAAACTACGAACCTTGTTAGAAGGCATGAATTGGGAATTGGGATAAAATCTTAGGAGCAAAGAACACAGAGGAGAGATGGGTTTGCTTTAAGAGCATTTTAAATAAGCGCATTAGCCAATGCATCCCATTGGTTAATAAATTTAAAAGAACGAACAAAAGTCCTGGATGGCTTAACTCCAATGTACAAATGCATATAAAAGCAAAGGAGAAGGCCTTCAATACATACTAGGTTCATACTAGGTTGAGGGATCATCATCAGCATTCAGACTTTATAAAGAATGCAACAAGAAATGTAAGGGTGCAATTAGGGCGGCTAAGATAGAAGACACATAGCGGAGGAGAGCAAAAAAAATCCCAAGAAATTCTTTAAGTATGTAAACAGTAAAAAAGGGAGGACAGACCATATTGGACCCATAAAGAATGAGGAAGGACATCTGGTTACAAAGGATGGGGAGATGGCGAAGGTATTGAATTTATTCTTCTTCTCAGTCTTCACGAGGGAATCAGGGGGCTTCAGTAACCAAAACTGCAGTGTTTATCCTCATGACACATCACAGGAAGCACCTCCATTGTTAACAGAGGACAGAATTAAAATTAGATTTGGGAAACTTAACATTAATAAATCACCGGGACCAGATGGCTTGCACCCGAGGGTCCTTAGGGAACTCAGTCAAGTAATTGCCAGACAATTGTTCCTTATTTTTACTGACACTCTACTGACTGGAATGGTACCAGGTGATTGGAGAAAAGCCAATGTAGCACCAATATTTAAATAGGGCCCAAAATACATCCCTGGGAATTACAGACCAGTTAGCCTAATGCCGCGTACACAAAGTCCGTCGGAAATTCCGACCGAAAAAGACCGATGGGCATACACACGGTCGGAAAATCCGATGAAGAGCTCCCATCGGACTGTTTCCATCGGAAATTCCGACCGTGTGTACACGGCATAACATAAACAGTATGTAAACTCTTGGAGGGGATGATAAGGAAATATATACAAGATTTTAGTAATGAGAACGGTATCATTATCAGTAATCAGCATGGATTCATGAAGAATCGTTCTTGCCAAACCAATCTATAAACCTTCTATGAGGAGGTGAGTTGCCATCTAGATAAAGGAAGGCCTGTAGATGTGGTGTATCTGGATTTTGCAAAAAAAATCGACACAGTTCCCCATAAACGTTTACTGTTCAAAGTAAGGTCCGTTGGCATGGACCATAGGGTGAGTACATGGATTGAAAACTGGCTACAAGGGCGAGTTCAGAGGGTGGTGATAAATGGGGAGTACTCGGAATGGTCAGGGGTGGGTAGTGGGGTCCCCCAGGGTTCTGTGCTGGGACCAATCCTATTTAATTTGTTCATAAACGACATGGAGGATGGGGTAAACAGTTCAATATCTGTATTTGTGGATGATACTAAGCTAAGCAGGTCAATAACTTCTCCACAGGATGTGGAAACCTTGCAAATAGATCTGAACAAATTAATGGGGTGGGCAACTACATGGCAAATGAGGTTTAACCACTTCAGCCCCTGAAGGTTTTACCCCCTTCCTGAGCAGAGCGTTTTTTGCGATTCGGCACTGTTTCGCTTTAACTGACAATTGCGCAGTCGTGCGACGTGGCTCCCAAACAAAATTGGCGTCCTTTTTTCCCCCCCACAAATAGAGCTTTATTTTTGGTGGTATTTGATCACCTGAAAAAAACGCATTATTTTTTACTTTTTGCTATAATAAACATTTAAAAAAAAGTTTTTTTCTCCTCAGTTTAGGCTGATACATATTCTTCTACATATGTTTGGTAAAAAAAAATCGCAATAAGCGTTTATTGATTGGTTTGCACAAAAGTTATAGCGTCTACAAAATAGGAGATAGTTTTATGGCATTTTTATTAATATTTTTTTTTTTTTTAGTAATGACGGCAATCATTGACTTTTAATCGTGACTGTGACATTATGGCGGACACATCGGACAATTTTGACACATTTTTGGGACCATTGGCATTAATACAGCCATCAATGCTATAAAATTGCATTGATTACTGTAAAAATTTCACTGGCAGTGAAGGAGTTAACCGCTAGGGGGCGGGGAGGGGTTAAGTGTGTCCTGGGGGAGTGTTTCTAACTAACTGTTTACATTGGCATCTCCCCGTTCTTCAGCTCCGTGACACGATCGCGCGTATCCCAGCTGCAATCGAGTCCGCGGGTCCCGCGGGCACGGTCACGGAGCTCGCAGCAGGCGCGCACGCGTGTGCAAGGTGGGAAATTCAAAGTAACGTATGGGTACGTTACTTTGCCCAGCCATGCCATTCTGCCGACGTATATTTGCTGACAGCGGTTGGCAAGTGGTTAATGTAGAAAAATGTAAAATAATGCATTTGGGTGGCAAAAATATGAATGCAATCTATACACTGGGGGAAGAACTTATGGGGGAATCTAGGATAGAAAAAGACCTGGGGGTCCTAGTAGATGATAGGCTCAGCAATGGCATCCAAGCTGCTGCTAACAAAGCAAACAGAATATTGGCATGCATTAAAAAGGGGATCAACTCCAGAGATAAAACGATAATTCTCCCGCTCTACAAGACTCTGGTCCGGCCGCACCTGGAGTATGCTGTCCAGTTCTGGGCACCAGTCCTCAGGAAGGATGTACTGGAAATGGAGCAAAAACAAAGAAGGGCAGCAAAGCTAATAAAGGATCTGGAGTATATTAGTTATGAGGAAAGGTTGTGAGCACTGAACTTATTCTCTCTGGAGAAGAGACACTTGAGAGGGGATATGATTTCAATTTATAAATACTGTACTGGTGACCCCACAATAGGGATAAAACTTTTTCATGGAAGAGAGATTAACAAGACACGTGGCCACTCAATAAACTTAGAAGAAAAGAGGTTTAACCTTAAACTACGTAGAGGGTTCTTTACTGTAAGGGCGGCAAGGATGTGGAATTCTCTTCCACAGGCGGTGGTCTCAGCGGGGAGCATCGATAGTTTCAAGAAACTATTAGATAAGCCCCTGAACGACCACAACATACAGGGATATACAATGTAATACTGACATAATCACACACATAGGTTGGACTTGATGGACTTGTGTCTTTTTTCAACCTCACCTACTATGTAACTGTCCAATGTATGTCCAATCAACTGGCTTTACCACAGATGGACTCCAATCAAGTTGCAGAAACATCTCAAGGATGATCAGTGGAAACAGGAGGCACCTGAGCTCAATTTTGAGTGTCATGGCAAAGGCTGGGAATACTTAATTTTTTTTTTGAAAATTTTTTTTTGCAAATTTTTTGGGAAATCTTTGTAAATTTATTAAAAATGAAATTGTAATAAATTTGCAAAGATTTCAACTAAACTTCTTTCACGTTGTTATTATGGGGTATTGTTTGTAATTTTTTAAGGAAAATACCGTATATACTCTAGTATAAGCCAAGTTTTTCAGCACATTTTTTTGTGCTAAAAAAAGGCCCCCCTCGGCTTATACTGGAGTCAGGCACTTTTCTGCAGCAGAGAATGACATTTCCGACCCAACTTTGGGGCCCCATATCTTGGTGCTAGGAACCCCAAATTTGGTGTGCAAACCCAGTGGAACAAGCACTACAACATATCCAAAGATGGCACCAAGTGGCCCCAAGATACAGGGCCCCAAATTCGGTCAACTATGTCCATCTGCAGCAATGTAATTTCAGGAACCTTTGGGTCCAGAGACCCCAAATTTTGGCTGCAGCTAGGGGGCATTTAGGAACCCTTAACTAACAAGTTTGAAGTTTGGGGGACCTATGGCTGCAAATGGGCACAGTGAGGCA
Source organism: Lithobates sylvaticus (assembly GCA_028564925.1). Taxonomy (NCBI): domain Eukaryota; kingdom Metazoa; phylum Chordata; class Amphibia; order Anura; family Ranidae; genus Lithobates; species Lithobates sylvaticus. The sequence continues at coordinate 41,376,630 of CM053030.1, forward strand.
TGCAAATGGGCACAGTGAGGCTGCAAATGGGCATTGTTGACCCTCTTTTCCACTTACAGTAGCTGCACATTTCTCACCCTAGGCTTATACTCAAGTCAATACGTTTTTCCCAGTTTTTTGTGGTAAAATTAGGTGCCTCGGCTTATATTCGGGTTGGCTTATACTCGAGTATACACGGTAATGAATTTTATTCATTTTGGAATAAGGCTATAACATAACAAAATGTGGAAAAAGTGAAGTGATGTGAATACTATCCGGAGGCACTGTACGTTACAAGTTATTGTGCAATAGTTTGGGCAAGCTGGCCCTTTACTGTCAAAATGCAGAGAGGCAAAATACTACAGCATTCTTAATTTTTCAGTATAACCGCGTGATTAAAAAAAATAAATAAATTGCTAAATCCTTCTGATATTTATTCTGGTAATGGAAGCTAAAATTGCCCCTGACCATGAAAGGTTAATAATAATAATGTTGTGTGAATTGTGCCAACTGTAAATTATATCATTGATTCAATTTTTGCCCTCCAATAGTATCATTAATTTAGAATTAATCCACCTTGGAAAATTTTTGTAATTCTTAGTGTCAGACCTGTTGTATAAAGAAACCTCATCCCTCATCCGGGGATTATGTACGGTGTAATTTTAGGGTGCCACAAAATTGCCTTCCATTAATCCCTCCATAGTACAATGATTTATCAACAAATAAAGCTTTGTCTCATTTGCCATTGTTGGTAATGAAAGAGCAATTACATGAAACCCTGAAGGACCCATTGTGATTAGTCAGCCCTTCATTAACATACTGTATTACTTTAATTATTGTTTATTGGTTTTAATAATATTCAGGGACTATGCTACGCTTTGTTTCAAGAATACCGCAACATTTCCATTGCTGAATTGAGGAACGTGTCAGTGAGCTTTATATTGCCTTAACCACTTGCTGTCCAGGTCAACTTTCCACACACATGTTAAAAATCAGCTTTTTTTGCTATAAAATGACGTAGAACCTCCAAAATGTTATTGTTTTTGAAAGCAGAGGCCCTGGAGAATATAATGGTGTTTCAATTTTTTTAAAGGGTCACTAAAGGAGATTTTTTTTTTTTTTTAAATAACAAACATGCTATAGTTACCTCCACTGTGCAACTCGTTTTGCACAGAGTGGCCCCCAATCCTGGTCTTCTGGGGTCCCTCGGCAGCTGTCTGGGCTCCCCCCCGCAAGGTATCCACAACATCATGCGAGCTCCCTCGCATTGTGTGAAGTGCTTGCGGGCACGCTCCAGTGATACAGCTGGCGGCCATAGCCGCTCACTGTATCACTCGGCCCCGCCCATGGCTGTGCTGCTTTCAATCTATCCACTCTATCCAATCAACGGCCAGGGTGAGTGGCGAAGAGGACGTGGGGGGCGAGCACGGGACTTTCAAGGGGTCAGATAAGTAAAACGGGTGGGGGGAGCGGCATTGTCAGATGTTTTTTCACCTTAATGCATAGAATGCATTAAGGTAAAAAAAATGTACCTTTAAAACCCCTTTAACCACATGCTGACCGGGCCATAGCTACAGCGCGGTCAGGTTATCCTGGGTGGACGTCCTACGGACGTCCTCCCAGAAACTTGCTCTGGGGCGCGCACTCGGGAACATCCGTGACCACCAGGTCCCGTGGACCCAGCGCATCACGGATCCCGGTAAACGCTGATTGGTGAACGGTGACGGCCGTTTACCGCGTGATCGATCCGTCAAATGACGGAGCGATCACATGTACACAAACCAGTGTCACGTCATGACGCCGGTTCATCCCTCCCCTCTCTGTACCGAACGGTACAGTGAGAGGGGAGAAGCGGAAAGGGATGAGATGAGACCAGCGCTGTGGGCTGGATGTGTAGTGCCCACAGCGCTGGTCAGTGACAGCAATACACTGCCACCACTGTGAAACACTCTGCCACCACTGTGCAATACTCTGCAATCACTGTGCAATACTCTATGAATACTGTGCAATACTGTGCAACACTGCAATACTCTGCCAGTACTCGCCAGTACTCACCAATACTCTGCCAATACTCTGCCAATACTCGCCAGTACTCTGCCAATACTCTGCCAATACTCGCCAGTACTCACCAATACTCTGCCAATACTCTGCCAATACTCGCCAGTACTCACCAATACTCTGCCAATACTCTGCCAATACTCGCCAGTACTCACCAATACTCTGCCAATACTCTGCCAATACTCTGCGATAAATTTTAATAGAAACAAAGAATTTTATTATTTATTTTTTTTTACCGAATTTTCAGTATTTTTTGATTTATAGCACAAAAATTTAAAAACCCAGCAGCGATTAAATACCACCAAAAGCTCTATTTGTGTGGAAAAAAAGGACAACAAATTTGGGTACAGTGTTGCATGACTGAGTAATTGTCATTCAAAGTGTGAGAGCGCCGAAAGCTGAAAATTGGTCTGGTTAGGAAGGGGGTTTAAGTGCCCAGTGGGTAAGTGGTTAAGTCACGCAATATTTGTGCAACTGTTTATCAAACTCACATTTTCAGGAAAAATGTACCAAAATGAATTTTAGTGCACACAAACACAATATAATACCCAATATATTGTTAAAATATAAAAGATGAGCTTGCATCAAGTACATAG
>CM053030.1:41381762-41386762 GCA_028564925.1 Lithobates sylvaticus
TTCTGTCTGCATAACATTCTGCAACCGTTTACCGCGAAAACTGATTAACACAGAAGACCATGGACGTGAGGACATTTTTGTATTTTGAAGTGAAACCTTTCTAGATCTGTTTTGAAGTTAGGGTTGTCACCTCATCCCCAAAACCTCATCCCCAAAACTGAACACAATAATTACACAGGTTCTGTGGCTGATTAAGGTGGTAATTAACCACTTCAGCCCCGGACCAATTGGCAGCCAAAGGACCAGGCCCCTTTTTGCGATTCGGCACTGCGTTGCTTTAACTGACAATTGCGCGGTCGTGCGACGTGGCGTCCTTTTTTTCCCACAAACAGAGCTTTCTTTTGGTGGTATTTGATCGCCCCTGCGGTTTTTATTTTTTTTGCGCTATAAACAAAAATAGAGCGACAATTTTGAAAAAAATGCAATATTTTTTGCTTTTTGCTATAATAAATATCCCCAAAAAATATATAAAAAAACATATTTTTTCCTCAGTTTCGGCCGATATGTATTCTACATATTTTTGGTAAAAAAAATTGCAATTAGCGATTATTGATTGGTTTGCGCAAAAGTTATAGCGTTTACAAAATAGGGGATAGTTTTATAGCATTTTTATTAATATTTTTTTTTTTTTACTAGTAATGGCGGCGATCAGCGATTTTTATTGTGACTGCGACATTATGGCGGACACATCGGACATTTTTGACACATTTTTGGGACCATTGTCATTTATACAGCAATCAATGCTATTTAAATGCATTGATTCCTGTATAAATGACAGTTGTAGTGAAGGGGTTAACCACTAGGGGGAGGGGTTATGGGCTGTGACGTGTGTGTGGTTTTTTTTACATTAGGGGGCGGGGCTGACGTCTGACATCATTGATCGGCTTTCCCGATGACCGGGAAGAGCCAATCTATGACAGGCAGAGTAGGAAGCGCGGGAGAGGTTTGTTTACACATACCTCTTCCGTTCTTCAGCTCCATGACCCGATCGCGGGACACCAGCGGCAATCGGGTCCGCTGGTCCCGCGGCCGGGGTCACGGAGCTCCCGACCGGGCCTCGAGCGCGTCGCTGGCGGCGTGCACACGACCCACGGGCAGGCATTTAAAGGATCCCGTACAGGTACGGGATTTTGCCTGCCCGTGCCATTCTGCACACGTATATGTGCATGAGGCGGTCGGGAAGCGGTTAAACTCACTTGGTGCCTTATCTGCATTATATTGGCCTCAGAGCCTGTGAAATTCATGTGTTCGGTTTTAGAGGGATTAGGTGGCAACCCTAAATTAAGTGCCCCTTGATTCCGCTTGTTCAGACGTAGGCACAGGCTTCTTTAACTCCTTTTCCCATAATCACTTCCCACAAGCCCCTGGGCTCCTGAACATGCCTAGGCAAGAAAGGTTTCCTTTAGAATGTGATCTTCAGCATGGTGTGTGGTCTTCTACCATCATTCCCGCTACACACGCAGCTGGGCCAGAGCTGAATATCATGCATCTTCTACAGAGGACTCAGCTACTGTGGAGAGGAGTAAAGCACGTCAAATGGGGTGGCCCTGCATTTTCAGCTATCCACCTGTTGGGACTCCTCCAACCACTTGTCTGTGGTACCAGCCCTGGGACTCCCCCAGATGCTTGCCTGTGGTACCAGCCCTGGGACTCCTCCAGATGCTTGCCTGTGGGGTCAGCTCGTAGATCTCTCCAGCTGTTTGCCTGTGTACTCAGACCTGCCATGGACTTCCCTGTGAAAGACAGTATCTCAGAGGCTAAGCACATGTAGTTATCCAAAGCGGTTCTTCTAGGGTTGCCACCTCATCCCTTTAAACCCAAACACATATTAATTACACCGGTTCTAGGGCTGATTAAGGTGGCAATTAAACTCACTTGGTGCCTCATCTGAATTAAATTAGCCTCAGAACCTGTGAAATTAATGTATTTGGTTTTGGAGGGATGAGGTGGCAACCCTAAATGAAGTGCCCCTTGATTCCCCTTGTTCAGACGTAGGCACGGGCTTCTTTAACACTTCCCACAAGCCCCTGGGCTCCTGAACATGCCAAAGCAACAAAGGTTTTCTTTAGAATGTGATCTTCAGCCTGGTGTGTGGTCTTCTACCATCATTCCCACTATACACGCAGCTGGGCCAGAGCTTAATATCATGCATCTTCTACAGAGGACTCAGCTACTGTGGGGAAGAGCACTGCACTTCAAGTGGGGTGGCCCTGCATTTTCAGCTACCCACCTGTTGGGACTCCTCCAGCCACTTGTCTGTGGTACCAGCCCTGGGACTCTTCCAGATGCTTGCCTGTGGGGTCAGCTCATAGATCTCTCCAGCTGTTTGCCTGTGTACTCAGACCTGCCATGGACTTCCCTGTGAAAGACAGTATCTCAGAGGCTAAGCACACGTAGTTGTCCAAAGCGGTTCTTCAAGGTTTGCCACCTCATCCCTTTAAACCCAAACACATATTAATTACACCTGTTCTATGGCTGATTAAGGTGGTAATTAAACTCACTTGGTGCCTCATCTGAATTAAATTAGCCTCAGAACCTGTGAAATTAATGTATTTGGTTTTGGAGGGATGAGGTGGCAACCCTAAATGAAGTGCCCCTTTATTCCCCTTATTCAGACGTAGGCACAGGCTTCTTCAACACTTCCCACAAGCCCCTGGGCTCCTGAACATGCCTAGGCAACAAAGGTTTCCTTTAGAATGTGATCTAGACATGTGCACAACAAAAAAATGTGTTTATTTTGTTTTTTTCGTTTCCGAAAAAAAAACGTTTTTTTTTTTTTTTTTTCGTTTTGTTTTTTTCGTTTCCGTTGATTCGTAACGATTCGTAAATTCGTAAGTCGTCGGTGTTCGTATTCGTAACGATTCGTACATTCGTAAGAGTTTTTTTTTTTCGTTGATTAGTTTTTTCGTTTAATTTTCGTTTATTTCGTTTATTCGAAATTCGAACGCATTTGTATTTATTCGTACATTCGTAACATTCATAGATTCGTAATCGGAGCATAATTCATAATTTTATGTAATGTGCATATGTACATGTCTAATGTGATCTTCAGCCTGGTGTGTAGTCTTCTACCATCATTCCCACTATACACGCAGCTGGGCCAGAGCTTAATATCATGCATCTTCTACAGAAGACTCAGCTACTGTGGGGAAGAGCACTGCACTTCAAGTGGGGTGGCCCTGCATTTTCAGCTACCCACCTGTTGGGACTGCTCCAGCCACTTGTCTGTGGTACCAGCCCTGGGACTCCTCCAGATGCTTGCCTGTGGTACCAGCCCTGGGACTCCTCCAGATGCTTGCCTGTGGGGTCAGCTCATAGATCTCTCCAGCTGTTTGCCTGTGTACTCAGACCTGCCATGGACTTCCCTGTGAAAGACAGTATCTCAGAGGCTAAGCACATGTAGTTGTCCAAAGCGGTTCTTCAGCCTCCCCCACCCCATTTTTTTAACCCCTGCTTACCAGGGGTTGTCTTCTGCACAATTCAGATACCTGCCCACCCAGTGCAATGCTGTATCCTGGCCTAGGTCCACAAGGGCCAGGCCTAGGGAAGCACTTTGCAGGGGGGCAGCACAGAAAGAGTCCGGCCGGCTTATGGGGGCGGACTGGGGTGAGAGGCAAATTTAGTCTAGCGCCCCCATAAAGTGCTTACTGAAGCATCTTATGAAGCTGACTGAGCTGAGAGGCAAATTTAGTCTAGCGCCCCCATAAGGTGGCCGCACTGCTTCTGGTATGCGGGCAGCTAGCATTCCGCAACTGTGGGGGGGCCGCTTCTAATTTTGACTGTCCTCTCATCCTGCTCCACAAACCTTCCTCACTGTGCTATATGTTTTCTGCTGCACCATTGGCATGGTTATACCTTCTTAGTCCTCTCCATAAAATGATCATAAATTAGTGCTTAAAGTTGAACTATAGGCAACACTTTTTTTCCCTTTTGGATAGAGTAAGGGAGGGCTATATCCCCTGTCAGTTTATTTTTTTCCATCCCTGTCCCATTGCAGAGATTTCCTTATCACTTCCTGCCCCATAGCCAAACAGGAAGTGACGCCAGGACCGCACTCACCGATTCCCGAACGCCTTCCGCCCGCTCCCCCCCGCCCGACCCCCCCTTCCCCAGCCCCCGCCCGACGCACACCCCTCGTCCGCTCCCTCGCAAATCCGCACCCCCCTGACACCGCACCCGCTACCGCCGCTCTTCACCTCACCGCCCGAACGCTTTTATCGCCTCGCACGCTTCACGCCCGCGACCACCACCGCCTCCTCATTCCGCGAGCCTCCACGCCCGCCCAGCCCAGTCTACCGCCCGCTCAGCCCCCCCCCCCCGCCCGCACCGCTACCACCCGCCCGTAAGACGCCCGCCCCGGCCCGCCACGCCGCCCGTACCGCTCGCCCCCCCCCGCTCCCGCTTCCCCCGCACCCGTTTACCCCCCTTCCGCCCTGCCCTCGCTTCGCTCCGCTCCCCCGCCGCCGCCCTCACCCCCTCTAACCCGCTACCCCACGCCGACGCCCACCCGCTCGCCCACGTCTCCCCGTGTCCCGTCCCGACCGCCCCCATACACGCGCCCGACGCTCCCGCTTACCCAAGCCCGCTTCACCCACCCCGCGCCTACCGCACAATCGCACGCCCGCCCCCCCCCCTCGCTTGTGCCCCACGTCCCCGCTTACCCCGCCCGCTTGACCCCGCTACCACCGATCTCGTCGCAACCACCGCCACGCTCTCGCTACGACCGCCTCCCCCGCGCTTCGCTACGCGCCGCCGAGGCCGAACCCCCGCTTCCCCGAAAACCACAACGCCCCTCTCTCGATTCACGCCCAGCTTACCGCTCCCCGCCCGCCCGGCCCCACCACCGCCGCCCCCGCCACCCCACCCCGCCCCGCCCGACCCCCCACCCCCCGTCCCGCCGTTCTCATCCGCTTCCCCAGACCCGAATCTACTACGCCTCCCGCCCGCCAACGCCCCACCGCCCGCCCCAACCGCTTCACTCGTCCGCTCCCGACTTCCAC
>CM053030.1:41389262-41527171 GCA_028564925.1 Lithobates sylvaticus
CGAGATCAAGATGAGGCCCAGGTAAGTATTAGGGTGGCTGAGGGAGGCTGCTGCACACAGACGTTTTTTTATCTTAATGCATTGAATGCATTAAGATAAGAAACCTTCTGACTTTAAAACCACTTAAATACAAGCTGAAGAACCTGTCATAGGGACTCACCAAGAGAGCAGAATATACAGGCCATAGGTGTGAGCAGCCTATTGCATTGGGGTGTGCGCCCCAAAGCTCAAACGCACATGGCTTTCTCTGCAGGACTGTGAATGAATGGGAAGTGCTCTGTGCCGAGAGGCTTCCTGATCATTCACAAAATGAAGCATAGTAAACATAGTTGGTTGTGCTTCCTTTATGAATGAACACAGTGTTTGAGTGTGTTCACTGTGTTCATTTAGAAAAGAAAGGGGATGGTAAATTACATATTTATAAGCCTTACCCCTGCTCTCCATCCTGAAACAGGAAAAACCAAGCAACATTGTGGGGTGGGGTGGCAAATATGGAGGGGGCAGGGCCCGGCAAGAGAAGGAATCTGCACCTCATGTAGTGATTAGGGTGTGCCCAGGCACACCTAGCACACCCCCTGTGCACGCCTATGATGCCTGCCCCTTTCTCCTATATTCAAAAAATCTGTAATATAGCTTCCATAAATGAAAACCAATCCATGAATGGAGCATGCAGCTGGATGGATGGATGGATGAGTCACTGAAGACACGGAGTCCGGATCACTGTGTTGCTGGCTGCTGGATGGGGAGCTGCTCAGTGTGACATCATGCATGATGTGCTCCCAGGATAGATGGCCAATGGATTCCGTAGTCCACCTGATGTCCAGGGTCAAAGGATGCGTTTCAAGGGACCTTCCTCTTTCTCAGCTCATTATATTTGCATAGGCAGTACCCTGAAAGATTTAACTTTTTTCTTAAAGAGGTTGTAAACCTTCCTGTGTAAGTTGTCCCTTTAGGTAAGCCTAGAATAAGGCTTACCTATAGGTACTGTAAATATCTCCTAAATGTGCGCCGTTTAGGAGATATTTACTGTACACTGCGCAGATGATGTCATCGGCACATGCGCTCCTCAGGAACGGCCACCTGTGCAGCTTCTGCAGGAGCGCGTGCCGCGGGTGATGTCACGTGGCTCTGGCCAATCACACAGCCGGAGTCCGCGGCCCAGAAGGAAGACGGGCAAACATGGATGCGGACTCCAGCGGGGACGACGCAGGCTTTGTCTGCAGGTGTCACATAATGTGCTAGTATGCGATACATACTAGCACATTATGCCTTTACTTTGCAGGGAAGAAGAAAGGAATAAAAACCCACCAGGATTTACTTCCTCTTTAAGGTCCTCAAATATGTGAATGTGCCTAGGCACTCCGGTGTCTATAGCCACATGGTAGTATATCTACAGTATGAAATCTAGGGCACTCATGCCTGTGACATCTAGTGTTGGGAGCAAGGCTGCTGTTAGAAACCAAAGGGCCCCATACAGTCAACCTGATATGGGGCCCCATACAGCCAATGCTTCGGTTATGAATGAACACAGTGAGTGATCGGTACTGATCACTCATTGTGTTCATTCAGGAAAGGAAGGTGCTGGTAGATATGACATATTTACCTAACCCTTCCCCCCCACTCACAATCTTGAAAGATCCTATTGTGTGCTTGCAGCTGCCGGTGGGAAGAAAGGGAGGGAAGCCAGCAGCGCTGCAGGGGTAAGGGGGGCATAAAGGGTGGGCCTGGGCAGCATGGTGCACAGGGGGGGGTGATCATGTGCCGAGGGGGGGGGCAATTACTGGAATCGATTCTTTGTATGGCTATCTCTGCAGCAACTAAAAGCCAACGGGAGGGAGAGGAGAAGAGGCCAGCTTTCAGCTGCTGCAGAGAGCCATTCAGGGATTCGATCCAGTAATTGCCCCCCTGCTGCACCAATCACTCTCTTTGCCCACATCTGATTCACTCTGCTTCCTGGGCCTCCCTGCTGGCCCGGGCCCTCTACAGTAGGGCTGGTGGTACTACCTTTCTACGACCCTGCTCGGGAGATTTGGAGTGAGATTTGGTGGGGTCACTGCTCTTCTGCTCACTGTTCTCCTTGCTGGAGGCTCTGGCTTAAGGAAGCAAAGCCCTGCCTCTACCAGGATGACCTCCTCCACACTGCCTCAATACTGATGACTAGTGCTTTTCTTTCTGTCTGAGCTTTGTTGGGAACGGCTTCCAGAGTTGTTTCCCTTTAATAGTGTTTGCATGATTATCTGGGGTTCTCTCATGGAAGTGATCTATTACAGAAGAAATAATCACTTTTCACGGCTGATGAAGCTTACAGTCATAAATGCATATCCATTATTAAACCAGATACATATATTTACAAGGTCTTTCACTGTTTTATTGTTATTAATTGATTATGTTCCCTAAGTAGTTCAGTCTTTTTGTCTATTTACCATTGTGTTGTATGAGAGGTTTTCATTGATTATGAACACATTAACATGTATTACTGGTTTCATATTGCATCCATAGTAATGATATTTACCGACATCAGTAACTAAAGTTGACTGTGCATGTACCGTATACCATTCACATGTTAAAGCACATGAAAACACATGAATTTTTTTTTATACATCTATGTAATACATGCACGTTCCTCATGTTTATCTCTCTAACCACTTGTCTACTGGAGCATTTTTTTTTTGTTTGTTACATGTTAAAATGTGCATTGTAATTACTGTAATCCCTCAAAATGTATATGTTTTCTAAAAGCAGAGGGCCTGGAAAATAAAATGGTGGCTGTTGCAAATTGTTATGTCAAATAGAGCTGCACGATTCTGGCTAAAATTGTAATTTTTTTGCTTAGAATAAAGATCAAGATTCTCTCACGATTCGCGAGGCGTAACATCATCTATCACATTATACAAAAAAAATGGGCTAACTTTACTGTTTCGTTTTTTTAAAATGAATTAAAGTGTATTTTTCCCCCCAAAAAAATGCATTTGAAAGACCGCCGCACAAATACAATGTGACATAAAATATTGCAACAACCACCATTTTATTCTCTATGGTCTCTGCTAAATATATAACCCCTAGGGGCGACCTTGAATTTTCTGGGCTTACCGATTACCTCCTCATAGCTCGTCGGTTGTTGTCTAGGGGTTCCCAGGGTTAGTACCCAGTAACTTCAAATGCTGACACACAAAAGTCCTTTTGAGGATTGTTATTTTGCAGGGGGAACAACCAACTATAACACAGTCTCAGGTGGGAATAGAGGGCACGGGTGATAAAACTCAGGCACTTGAACTGCTGACATCAATCAAATGTCTCTTAGATAACCCAGAGAGTAGCCACTCGCAGCTGGGCACTTCACTGCTGGATAAACCTCTAACCATAGATTTAGCAGCCAACATGTGATCCGGAAAGTTTGCAAAGTCTCCGCCACAGACTAGATTGTAACTGAAGTAGGAACCTTTCCCACAGTACCTGAATGTCTCAGCCTTCTTGGCGATACTGTGAGAAGTGTGGATTCTTTAGTGTCCATACAACTCAGCTCCCAGGCTCTTACCGAGCAGCCAGCTTCTTGGCCCTCCTCCGAAGAGTCCTCCCCTGGTCACTTGTACGAGTTGCCGTGTCCCTCCAAGACCGAGAGCAGACCGGGACACCTCCGAATCCTCCTTCAGTTATTGGGCCTCAAACTAGCCAGTTCCGAGACTCTGGAACGGACGGATCCCCACCCCAGACCATGAGGGCCTCTGGGGCTGGTCAGGGTGACCATGCTTGCAGGGACGGCAGACACTCCTGGGTCCGGGACCCCTCACGGGAACCAGGAATCAAAGAGCAAGCCGAAGCCTGAACACGTAACTTCAGCATCTTAAATACCCCTTCCCAGACTACACAGCGGGGCCAGACGCACCCACTGATTGGCTCCGAGAAAGATTGGTACCTAACACGTCCAACCAGGCTCGGTTCTCAGCCTGTCACAGGTGCCTCACTGCACCTATGACCAGGCAGAACTTCAGTACAGCCCAGCCAAACTAATGCCAAAGTAAAAAGACCTACAGAATTAACCCCCAGAACTCTGTTACAGTTCTGGAAAACTAAATTTACATTGATAGCGCACGCATGTGTGTAGCCAGGGGTTTTCAGCCTCCCTGGACGCCATTCAACACCTGCCAGCAGGAGGTCTGTGTGTGACCAGGAGTGAGAGACTGCAGTCTATATAGTGCAGAGATGGATCGCCCGCCTCTGAGGGATCTTGGAGGACAGCCCTGCTATTCTAGCAAGCGGAACGGCCTGCGCTTCAGAGCAAGTGGAAGGCAGCTGCACTTCAGTCCATCGGGAGTTGCAGCACAGCGTGGCAGCGCCATCTTCACCAGATGGAGACACCAGGAGGGGAATTCCGGACGGAGCCTCACAGCAGTTGGGGTCTGTTGTGGTGAGAGGGCACCTGCCCATTCCAGTAGAGTGTACAGTATTGCTGAGTGAGTTCTTCAGACTGTTGGTGAGACTTGTAGTTCCACAGAGGTGAATCTACTTCTTCGCAGGCATCATACAGCTGAATTTTGGGGCCTTGTCTTTCTTCCCTGTGCTGTAAGTTAGTACTGTATTGGACTCACGTGTAAAGAGGAATCTACAAGTGGTGATATTTTACTTCAGATAAACCGTCACCAGCATATCTTTAGTTCTACAGTAATTTATTTCCCTCTGTCTTTGTGGATTACAAATTACAACCATATACTGCAGTTTAACCATCAGGCCAAATTGAAGATATCTGGGAGTTAAAGAACTTTCACCATCTTCTTCTTTTACTAAGCATTGCTGCTATACTCACAAGTTGATCTCTGAATTATAGCCTAGGGGGAGCCATTTGTGTCAATTTTACACTGTGATACTGAATGTAAAGTTTATAGACTGCCTTTTTGGTCTGTGTGTGGAGGCCTCAGAGGGACGGTATTTAATATATGTTTTGAGGATATTGAGTACTTATCCCTCTGTGCATCTGTTCACATATACCCCTTAAAGGTGATTAAAAGGTTATATGTTCTGTATATGTGCATAAAGTGTTAAATATTGTCAATCATAACTTGTGTTTATTCATGCTCTTTATTGTGTTCCATTGCCTATCTCAGTAAACCTTTCTGAGTGGTTCAGTAATATCGTGTGAGTTTCTTATTGCTAACGTCACATTGCATAATGGAACCCAAGATGTCAGATGTAAGAGAGGATCTGCAGAGTCGGGGTAGCCAGTGGGGTATAGTCAATTATACCCCAACTGACACTTTTTTGGGGACCAGTGACAGTGCTAACAAAATGCATTGTCACTGTACTAATGACACTGGCAGGGAAGGGGTTAACATCAGGGGCGATCAAAGGGTTAAGTGTGCTCTTAGGGAGTGCTTACTAACTGTATGGAGGGTGACTTAACTGGGGGAAGATTACATAGTTACATAGTAGGTGAGGTCGAAAAAAGACACAAGTCCATCCAGTCCAACCTATGTGTGTGATTATATGTCAGTATTACATTGTATATCCCTGTATGTTGCGGTCATTCAGGTGCTTATCTAATAGTTTCTTGAAACTATCAATGCCCCCCGCTGAGACCACCGCATGTGGAAGGGAATTCCACATCCTTGCCGCTCTTATGCCCTGTACACACGATAGGATTTTCAGACTGAAAATGTTTGATGGGAGCTTGTTGTCGGAAATTCCGACCATGTGTAGGCTCCATCGGACATTTTCCATCGGAATTCCGGTCACACAAAATTTGAGAGCTGGTTCTCAAATTTTCCGACAACAAAATCAGTTCGTGTGTAGACAATTCCAATGCACAAAGTGCCACGCATGCTCGGAATCAAGCAGAAGAGCAGCACTGGCTATTGAACTTCATTTTTCTCAGGCTCGTTGTATGTGTTGTACGTCACTGCATTCTTGACTTTTGGAATTTCTGATCAAGTTTGTGTGACCGTGTGTATACAAGACAAGTTTGAGCCAACATCCGTCGGAAAAAAAAAACCATGGATTTTGTTGTCGGAAAATCCTATCGTGTGTACAGGGAATTACAGTAAAAAACGTAGTTTAAAGCGGAGGTTCACACAAAAATTTAACCTCCGTTTTTCGTAACCCTCCCCCTCCGGTGTCACATTTGGCACCTTTCAGGGGGAGGGGGTGCAGATACCTGTCTAAGACAGGTATTTGCACCCACTTCCGGGCATAGACTCCCACAGGAGGGAACAAGGAAGTGAAGCTGCAAGGCTTCATTTCCTGATTCCCTTACCAAAGATGGCGGCGGAAGCATCTGAGGACCGAGGAACAGTTCGGCCTCGGGTGCCGACATCGCTGGTCCCTGGGACAGGTGAGTGTCCTTATTTTAAAAGTCAACAGCTGCAGTATTTGTAGCTGCTGACTTTTAAAAAAAAATTGGGGCTGGACTCCCGACTTTAAGGTTAAACCTCTTTTCTTCTAATTTTAATGAGTGGCCACGTATCTTGTTAAACTCCCTTCCGCAAAAAAGTTTAATCCCTATTGTGGGGTCACCAGTACGGTATTTGTATATTGAAATCATATCCCCTCTCAAGCGTCTCTTCTCCAGAGAGAATAAGTTCAGTGCTCGCAACCTTTCCTCATAAGTAATATCCTCCAGACCCTTTATTAGTTTTGTTGCCCTTCTTTGTACTCGCTTCATTTCCAGTACATCCTTCCTGAGGACTGGTGCCCAGAACTGGACAGCATACTCCAGGTGCGGCCGGACCAAAATCTTGTAGAGCCGGAGAATTATCGTTTTATCTCTGGAGTTGATCCCGTTTTTAATGCATGCCAATATTCTGTTTGCTTTGTTAGCAGCAGCTTGCTTAGCTTGTTAGGCTCATCCCCTGATGAAGTCACATGACGCCACGCGTAGGGACACGGAGAGGCATTCATACCTGAAAGATAACGAGTTCGGTGCTCGTTTGGAGATAAGCAAAACCTTTATTTTTATTTTGTGAGTTTTTTACTGTGAGTTTCGATTGTAATGCTTGAATAAACTGCTTACTAAGCTATTATTTAAACGTACTACACTATACGGCTCCCCCTTTATTTTTCACCTACCACTCCGGCGATTGCTGAGAGAGATAAGGCTAAAGATACCAGGAGCCAGGGAAGGAAGAAGGAAACACACACCCTCCTAGGCAGAGCAGCACGTCAGAAGAAGAGGACAGCAGAACCCATATTACTATCTTTATGCGGTCAACCCTTCACCGCAAGGTATCATTCACCTCACACTCATTTGCCATGTAGTTGCCCACCCCATTAATTTGTTCAGATCTTTTTGCAAGATTTCCACATCCTGCGGAGAAGTTATTGCCCTGCTTAGCTTAGTATCGTCTGCAAATACAGAGATTGAACTGTTTACCCCATCCTCCAGGTCATTTATGAACAAATTAAATGATTGGTCCCAGCACATAACCCTGGAGGACCCCACTACCCAAAACTACCCACCCCTCACCATTCCGAGTACTCCCGATTTATCACCACCCTCTAAACCGCCCCTTGTAGCCAGTTTTCAATCCATGTACTCACCCTATGGTCCATGCCAACAGAACTTATTTTGTAGAGTAAACGTTTATGGGGAACTGTGTGAAATGCTTTTGCAAAATCCAGATATGCCACATCTACGGGCCTTCCTTTATCTAGATGGCAACTCACCTCCTCATAGAAGGTTAATAGATTGGTTTGGCAAGAACGATTCTTCATGAATCCATGCTGATTACTGCTAATGATACCGTTCTCATTACTAAAATCTTGTATATACTCCCTTATCATCCCCTCCAAGAGTTTACATACTATTGATGTTAGGCTAACTGGTCTGTAATTCCCAGGGATATATTTTGGACCCTTTTTAAATATTGGTGCTACATTGGCTTTTCTCCAATCTGCTGGTACCATTCCAGTCAGTAGACTGTCAGTAAAATTTAGGAACAATGGTCTGGAAATTACTTGACTGAGTTCCCTAAGTCCCCTCGGGTGCAAGCCATCTGGTTCCGGTGATTTATTAATGTTAAGTTTTCCAAGTCTAATATTAATTCTGTTCTCTTTTAGCCATGGAGGTGCTTCCTGTGATGTGTCATGAGGATAAACACTGCAGTTTCGGTTACTGAAGCCCCTTGATTCCCTTTGTGAAGACTGAGGAGAAGAATAAATTCAATATCTTCACCATCTCCCCATCCTTTGTAGCCAGATGTCCTTCCTCATTTTTTATGGGGCCAATATGGTCTGTCCTCCTTTTTTACTGTTTACATACTTAAAGAATTTCTTGGGATTTTTTTTGCTCTCCTCCGCTATGTGTCTTTCATGTTCTATCTTAGCCATCCTTATTGCACCCTTACATTTCTTGTTGCATTCTTTATAAAGTCTGAATGCTAATGGTGATCCATCAACCTTGTATTATTTGAAGGCCTTCTCTTTTGCTTTTATATGCATTTTTACATTGGAGTTAAGCCATCCAGGACTTTTGTTCGCTCTTTTAAATTTATTACCCAATGGGATGCATTGGCTAATGCCCTTATTTAATACTTAAAGCAAACCCATCTCTCCTCCGTGTTCTTTGTTCCTAAGATTTTATTCCAATTTATGCCTTCTAGCAAGGTTTGTAGTTTAGAGAAGTTGTCTCTTTTGAAATTCAGTGTCTTTGTATTCCCATTATGTTTCCTATTTGTGTGATTTATACTGAAGCCAATTGACCTGTGATCGCTGTTACCTAAATTGGCCCGTATTTCCACATCCATAATCAGGTCTGTATTGTTGGTAATCAGTAGATCCAGTAATGCTTTATTTCTAGTTGGAGCGTCTACCATCTGACCCATAAAATTGTCCTGCAAGACATTTAGGAACTGGCGAGCCTTAGATGAATGTGTGGTTTCCTCCGCCCAGTCTATGTCTGGATAATTAAAATCCCCCATTATAACACTTCCCATCCTTGCTGCTAATCCAAATTGTGATAGGAGATCTGTCTCCCCCTCCTCCCTCAGGTTAGGGGGCCCATAGCATACTCCCAGTAATATTTCCCCCTTAGCTTCATCCCTTTGGAGCTCTACCCATAAGGATTCCACCTCCTCCATAGCTCCCTTGGATGGGTGATGTCATCTCTCACATTCACTTGTACATTATTCTAGATATATAGGCATAACCCTCCCCCTTTTTTACCCTCTCTATCCTTGCGATAAAGGGTATACCCTTGAATGATTGCCAGCCAATCATGAGAGCTGTTGAACCAGGTCTTTGAAATTCCCACAAAATCCATCTTCGTACAACAGCATCTCTAGTGCACCCATCTTGTCCACCAGGCTCCTGGCATTGGTGAACATGCCACGTAGTTTAGACCGGTCGCATATTATCCTCTTATTGGGTGTTCCAAGATTGCAACTAGGACTTGCTACTATACTTACCTTGGGTTTATTTGCTTTGGTCAACCTACCACGAATGCCCCCAATTCTACCCTCTGGAATATGTTCTGTGCTGACTATCTCTACCTCTGGACCCTCCCCCCCATCGCCTAGTTTAAAAACCCCTCTAATTTTTTGGCCATCTTTATTCCCAGATGATCTGCACCCTAAAAGACTAAAACGAAAAGATTAGTTGGAGGTTTGATAGGCTTTCCTGAAGAGATGAGTTTTCAGGGATCGCATGAAGGCAGCTAGAGTAGGAGATAGCCAGACAGGTTGAGGTAGAGAGTTCCAGAGGATGGGAGAGGCTCTGAAGAAATCCAGAAGACGAGGATGGGAGGAGTAGACAAGGGAGCTTGAGAGCAGGAGGTTTTGGGAGGAGTGGAGAGGACGGTTTGGGTGATATTTGGAAAAAATATTGGTGATGTAGCTCAGGGCAGAGTTGTGAATGGCTTTGTATGTTGTTGTTAGTATTTTGAATTTAATCGGGATCAGGAGCCATTGTAGGGATTGGGGGTGGCAGACACTAAGTGATTGGTAAGGTAGATGAGTCTGGCAGCAGCATTCATGATAGACTGAAAGGGGATAGCCTAAGGAGAGATAGGCCAATGTGAAGTTGCAATATCAAGGCAAGAGACTTTGGCCACGAGTGCACCCTCTAATTTACATAAGACCAGCCTTTTTCAACCTTTCTTTTTCCTGGAACACTTTTTAGGTAGGTGCAGTCTACTTTCATCACTGTAGGTAGTGCTAATCTGTAGCAGTAGTGCAGTTAGGAAGGAATGTGGTTCCTCAATGGCTTTCAAGGGTCACGGGGGAATTCTAGCAGCCATCTCGAGTCAAGCAGAGACTATTTAAGGCCCTGGCTCCCAGGCTTGGCACACATTTGCAAGTTGGTAGAGTAAAGTCAGGTAGGGACAGAACTAGCGGCAGGGAAAGGTTCCTGACAAGGAGTGAAAGATTCAGACTTGAAACTTCTGTAGATATCTTCCCACTTGGGCACGAGATGGCCAAGCGGCATTCTGTCCCTCCTGATAGGCTCCATCAGTTCGGCTTAAACCTGTTCACTGCTAGCTGTGGGACCCGTGCGTGTTCCTGATTGGGTTGTCTTCCCACTAGGTTTATTGTGAACTCTCTATGCATTATTTCACTACAAGTCTTCTAGCGCACTTGGACTGTGTGTGTTATTGCCGCTGCACCCTGCTGCACCCCACCCACACCTAAATAAAACTCAAGATCTTGAAGAACCCCTGCTAAAAGTTATTTTAACTGCAGTTCATGGTACATTGGCCACACCACAATGGTGGTCATTGAGAAAAGGACTTCCTTGCACTGGCGGCCAGTAAGAATTTTTTTTTTCTTACTTTCTCTCTAGAAATGAGAGGAGAAGCTCCACTAGTCCTATCCCAGTAGCTCTGTTGAGTAGTGTTGGGCACCATCAGGCAGGAGATCAATCCATCACTGCTCAGTGCCCAAAGAACCCCAAGCAACCTCTGGAGGAACCCTAGGGTTGCATGGATCTCTGGTTCAGAAAGGCTGTATTAGATTACCCTTCATACAAATGTATGTAGCGATACCCCCAGTTAAGAGGGCCGCAAGTTTGTTTTGGGTCCCTGAGTACAGCTCCACCAACCCCCGGCAATTTGCTCTACCCGCTCTGGCACAGTTGGTAAAGGGGTATGTATCTATGCACATATAAATATCACTTATACTTTAAGTGTAATGGACTCAGACTCACAAGCAGACTGCTAACTTGAATAACTGTCTTTACTTTGGCAAAGTGAAAGGAAATGGTAACATGCATTTAACATTTGACTTACAATACACACGAACAGGTCCCTGCAGTATGTGCTATGAACATGTACACATATGTGGGTCTGGGTAGCAATGGGGAACGGAGCGCCAAATGTAGCGACCGTCTGCTATGCACCTCTGAGGTGCGACAAATCTAACTGCGCCTACCTAACGGACCAGGCCTGATCCCTAGTAATAGAGCTCAGTCCTTGTATAAGTACAGTATTCTTCACCGGCAAGAGAACTGTAGAGGTGGTGCACATGTAGCTTTAAATGGTGTGTTTGTAATCCACAGAAAGAAACATCTGCTGCTCTGAGGTAAACTGTGCCTTGGCAGTTCAATAGGCATAGAAGTGAATGTAACAGTGTAGGATGAGCCTTTCAGCTCGCTCACCACTCCTGGGGTACCGTCCTCCGCTCCGGGACCTCCAATGGCGGCGTCCGGCCTCCTCCGTCACAGCCCATGCGCTCCGGTCCTCTCTCCGACCGACCGTCTGTAGGGAAAAGTCTCCGCTCCGCTGCTGCTGACACTGAGGGGTGAGAGTCTCTCTCCGCCTGCTGCAAGGCCCAGGCTTCAGGCCTTCAGCAGTCCCGGTCCGCACAGGTGTCTCCTCACTTGCAAGTCTCTGCGTCACCAGCCCAGTCAGAAGAGGAAGAGGCGGTCTCTCCTCTTCCCTTTTATCACCTCCCCCAGAAGCCTCTCGGGCGGAAACAAACAGCCTCCCGGGAGCCTGGGGAATTATGGGGAATGTAGTCTTCTCCCCTAAAAGGGGAACGACCCCGCTACATGTACAAAATAAAATTATTGATTGTAAATTATAATTTTCTGTAAAACACCAAGCACTGTAATTACATTATGAATATACCAAATAATAAAACCGCCCTACATCCCGATAAATATGAAATCCATCTGTCTCTGCCTTATACTTGATTCAGAAACATATGCAGTAATGAAACATTTCATCCCTTCATGCACAAGAACTCCTCTGTCTAATGTAACACAAGTTCCAGCTATTCCCAAATCCGCATCCATTGCAACAGATATGACTAGCTGCAAATTCATTTCATTGCTTCTTCCTTAATAAACTCAGCCTGGGAACACTGAGCCCTTTGTTGGCTTATGGCTTTTACAAAGTTTCAAGATCACAAAATCCCAAAAGCTGGGAAACTGGAGCAGTGTGACTTGTCCTAATGGAACAAAGATGTCTTTACCGAGCTGTGCTCCCCTTAACCAGATGTTTTGTGTACGGCCGCTCATCCTATACTTTCTGACAGTTGTTGGAAAATGTAGAAATGACTAAACCATCTGCTAGGAAACTTTATGTATTCGTTTTTTTTTTTTTTTTTTTTAGGACATGCATCACATCATTTGAGTTCCCTAAGCATTTACAGTGGAACTTTAACACTCCCAATCAACATTGACTATTTTCAATCCTTTTACTGCTAGCTAGACATGTGCAATTTGTTTTGTTTTTTTTCGTTTTTCGTTTTTTTTCGTTATTTTCGTTCGTTCGTTTTCGTACGAATGAACGAATCGTTCGAATCGAACGAATCCGAATAACGAATCGTTCGAATCGTACGGATTCGATTAATGAATCATTCGAATCGAACGAATCCGAAAAACAACGAAAATCCGAAAAAAACTAATTAGAAACAACGAATGTACGAATGAAGAAAATCCGAAAAACGAAAACAGGAACAACGAAAATGAACGAAAAAATTTGTACATTCATAACTTTTTTTTGTTAGTTTTCGAATCGTAATTTTCCGTGTCTATTACAATGGCGTTGCTTAACGTGCTTCAAATGGATTGAACGAAAAAATTCGTACATTCGTAACTTTTTTTTTTCGATTCGTAACTTTTTTTTTCGATTAGTAAATTATTAAAATGTAATAATAGCATACACATTACATAAAATTATGAATTATGCTTCAATTACGAATCTACGAATGTTACGAATGTACGAATAAATACGAATGCGTCCGAATTTCGAATAAACGAATAAACGAAAATGAAACTAACGAAAAAACGAATCAACGAAAAAAATAACTCTTACGAATGTACGAATCGTTACGAATACGAACACCGACGACTTACGAATTTACGAATCGTTACGAATCAACGGAAACGAAAAAAACGAAACGAAAATAAACAAATTTTTTCGTTGTGCACATGTCTACTGCTAGCATTAGATGATTGGCAGATGGGAATGTATAGTATATTTACTTGTTTTTTTTTCTACATTTCTTCAGTTGCTTCCTGGTTTCCAGGCATAGGCAAATGATGTCATACATCCCAGAAGTCTTCTAAGCACACCCTCCTGTCTGCATGCCTGAGCTAACGGTGGTTAGATTCCAGGAAGTAAATGCTACATTAATCACTAAAGATGGCCATAGCCAGGAATTCTAGGGGGGGGGGTGTGTTTAAAGAGCAAAATGAAGCATAGAGACATGGATGGATGGGGGAGTTGGCTTTGAATATTAAACATTTATGAAATTGCGTTTTTGGTGCTCAGATGCAGTGTAGTTCCACTTTCAGTTCTATGTATAATCACATACAACATACTTTCTCTCTCTTTCTTTCTTTCTTTTTTGTCTCTCTCTCTTTTTCTTCCTCTCTCTTTCTTCCTCTTTCTCTCTCAATTTCAATTCAATTCAATTGCCAAAGCAGTAGCACCTGTATGGGAAAAGGGGTGTGTGTGTGTGTTTGGGGGTGGGTGGTAGATCTAAGGCAGCCCTTTGGGGGGGGGGGGTAAGGGGTAATATAAAGGTGGACAGGGGGTGAGTTCATGTAAAGGATCCTCAGTTTTTCATGTTGGCTCCTCTTCCCCCAGTAGAATTTGAAGTTGCATCTTCTCTTCTATAGAATTGAAGTCCGGGGATGAGAGCGGAGAGCCTCTTGAAGTGAGTGTCCCTAACTGATGAGTACTTGGGCACCATAGCAGGACCAGGTCCTCAACCTCCAAGATCCCCTGGTCACATTGCTGGCACAGTCTACTCTCCCTGGGCTTGTGGGTCTGACCATTTCTCTCTCTCTCTCTCTCTCTCTCTTTCTCTCTTTCTTTTTCTCTTTTTTTATTTAATTAAAATAAACTTTATTGGCAGGACCAAATACATTTTAGCATTGCCAAAGCAGTTGAGTTTGTATGGGAAAGGGGGGGGGGGGGATGGATAATATAAAGCAGAAATGGGGGTGAGTCCATGACCATGTAAAGGATTTTTAAGTTAACATTTGTTCATGTCTGTGATATGTTATCAGTCGATAGCTCCCAACTGTCCTTGATTTTGAGGGACTGTCCATGATTTGGAGCAATGTCCCTCTGTCCCTAATTCCTCCTCATTTGTCCCTCATTTTGGTCTGATCTATATAGATGTATATAAAATACACTTTTTATTTATCAAAAAAGTGTTTCCCAGCGCTAAACCTTCTAAATTGCTGCATTTGTAAGTTCCAAAAGCCAATATAAAGGAAAAGTAGTGGTAAAAAAAAAGCACTTGTGTGTTTAACCAATCTTGTTTTTTTGTACAATTCTCCTTTAAGGGGGTGTGACAAGGGGTGTGTTCTATGCCTGCATACTTTTGCTGATAGGTGTCCCTCGTTCCCATCTCAAAATGTTGGGAGGTGTGTGTCACCAGTGATGTAAGTAACTGAGTTAAAATAAACGGAGTTACATAACGCAGTTACTTTAGAGGGTAACGAGTAATCTGACTGATTACTTTTCCCCTCATGGTAACGCAGTTCCCATTACTTGGGCGGAGTTACCTCAATTACATCTACCACCGCTAGATGTCAGTAGTGTAATTCCGGTGTCCTGCCAAAAAAAGTTCCCCCGCCGGATAAGGACCCCCATGTTCTGCGCAGGCGCAGCGCTTGCGCAGTGCGAAGGACTACGGAGCTTACGAAAATTGCCGAACCTAAACAACTCTGAGTGAACGCTACACCGCGCAGGCGCAGTTAACATGTAATTGTACGAGGCGATACCGCACGCTCCTGATGCTCGTGCTACTCTGCAAGGGTCGTCTATCGTGTAACTAAGGGGTGGGTCTAGTATTACTGTAACCAAGGGGCACATTTATTATTATTGTTATATATCGAGCTCTGCCCATTAATTTAACATTCGCCCTCTTCTGTAGCCATCCGCCCCTTACACGATATAATAATAACAAGTGAGGGATGGGGCATAAAATGTCCCCCGTCCCCACCACATATGGGATTATGATAGACATGAGTAAAATTAAAGTTTAAAAAAAAAAAAAAAAAAAAAAAAAATATATATACTTACCTGAGATAGGTTGAAATTAGTAACAGTTAGCCAATAAACGATCCTCTGGCACGAGCAGGGTACCTATAAAAGAAAGAGGATGCGTCATCTCAACTGTCAGAAGAAGAGAAGATTACAGAAGAAGCTTGTGCTGTACTTTGCTATGGAAGGCTTACTGCAGTTAATGATGGAGCGCGCTGCTGCGGATGATGGTGGCGAATGGATGCGCCGCTGCCTGTCTCTGTCTTCTCCCCCTTCGGCGCCTGCATCTCAAGGCTTCCCTCAGCATTTCTCCGTGTCTCCGGTCCCGGATGTTGATATGGGGGAATCCCCCCCTTCAGGTTCCGGCATTCAATCCCAGCTGATCTCCCGAGCTCCTCCTGTCAGTTTTGGCTCTGCTCGTCTGCCTTCGTTCCCTGTGTTTCCGCCTATGGTCCCGCCTTCTGACGCCGTCTCTACAGGCCCGCCTCCAGCTTCGGATTTCGCTCGGCCTTCGGATTCCGGCCCTGATCCTTATGACGCAGCTACACGAAGTAGTCGTCATTCACACAGGCAATTGAAGCGGCCCCGCAGGTTCGAATCCCCGGTCCGCCAGGTCTCTAAAAAGAAAGGTGGATCTGATCGTTCGGAGACTGCGGATGGGGTGGCATTTCAAGATCAGCCTGCTGACATTAATAATGCATCCGTCCCGGTTGTTATGACTGCCCCGGGTGAGTCGGGTGAGTCGAGTGAATTGTCACAATTTAAACAATTTTTTTATTCAATGTCAGAGTTAATGTCGCAATTCTCTTCTAGTTTTAAGAATGTCACTTCTCATACGCCATTAAATCCGAGTGTTGCCCCTGTATGGCTTGCTCCAGCTGCTATCGGGCCTAATGTTTGTACTTCAGTTGCCATGACTACGCCTGTGGCTGATGCTCCTTCAAATGTTGACAATTCTTTCTTGCAAGTCCCTGAAGTTTGTTTGAAGGAAGTGCTTGCGTGCGAATTGTCGCCTTTGGGTTTTCACTTGGGTTCTTCGATTAAAGATAAAATATGGAGGGGTGATTATGTTGATCTTTTGTCTTTGCTCCCTTCTTCTAAGGATTATAGAGGTGATAGGAGTGACGTTGCCGAATTTAAAGATGAGAAGCGCAAACAAATGCCACGGTCTTTTAATAACTGGCTGCAAGCGTTCTGTATTTATGCTGGTGTTTTGGGTGAAAAGAGGCCTGACTTATGTTGTGGGTTGTTTCAGCATGTTGAAATTATACTTGAGGCTTATAAAAACTTCCCTGGTCTGTCTTGGTTCGCATACGACGAATCGTTTAGACAGAAGTTGTCGGTGCATAAGACATTAAAATGGGGTGTAAAAGACGTCGGATTGTGGCTGAATCTTTTGTTGCCACAAAAGCAATTCGTTAAGCAGCCTGCGACTCCTACTAACGTTTACAGAAAAGGTGTGTGTTTTCATTTTAATGATGGACAATGCAAGTGGCCAAATTCTTGCAAATTTAAGCATGAATGCAATTTTTGTGCAGGTTCTCACCCGGCGACCCGCTGTTTCAAGAAATTATCTACAGTTTCCTCAAATGCTTCAAAGGAGTTTTTTCTTAAAAGCAATCACTCCAGTGAAACTCCAAAACATGTTGCCATGGCTCCGTCAGTATCCAGATCAACAGAAGGCACTCATTTTGCATGATGGTTTTCTACATGGTTTTGTGTTGCCATCCTTTACGGGGTCAGGCTGTGTAGTGGTTGATAATTTGCCTTCTATTGCTTTACATACTGCTGAAGTTCGAAAAAAACTGGATAAGGAATTGGCTGATGGTAGGATTGCTGGTCCTTTTGCGACTCCTCCATTTTCAGCTTTTAGAATTTCTCCATTAGGTATTATTCCGAAAAAGGAACCTAATACTTTTCGGTTAATACACCACTTATCATATCCAAAAGGGTGGTCTTTGAATGATGAGATCGATCCACTTCTTTGTTCTGTCCAGTATGCGTCGTTTGACGATGCTTTGGCTAAAATTAGTAAAATTGGGAGGTCAGCTTTGCTAGCTAAGGCGGACATCAAATCGGCTTTTAGATTGCTTCCGATTATTCCTGCTGCGTTTAATTCTCTAGGTTTTTGTTTTCAAGGTGAATTCTTTTTCGATCGATGTCTCCCTATGGGATGTTCCCTTTCTTGTCATTATTTTGAGCTTTTTTCGTCTTTTGTCGAATGGGTGGTTGGTCAGCGTGCTGGTTCAGATAATTTGCTTCACTATCTCGACGATTTTTTATTTATTGGGAAGGCAGGCTCGAAAGATTGTTTATACCTCTTTACGTTGTTCAAGATTGTGTGTAGGGAGTTCGGCATTCCTTTGGCACCGGAGAAGTCTGTTTCTCCTACGTCATGTATTGAATTTTTGGGAATTCAGATTGACACGGTTTCCATGGAATTCCGTTTGCCATTGGATAAAATTGTTCGTATGCTGACTTTGCTGGATTTTGTCTTGACTAGAGAAAAGGTTAGGCTAAAAGTTTTGCAGTCATTATTGGGTTTACTAGCTTTTGCTGCTAGGGTGTTGCCCATGGGTAGAGTTTTTTCTAAGCGACTTTATAGAGCCATTTCGGGTTTGTCTTCCCCTTTTCATTTTGTTAGGATCACAAAAGAGATTAAAGATGACCTGATTGTGTGGTGCGAATTTTTAAAAAATTTTAATGGTCGCGCTATTTGGCAGTCTCCTTTTTGCCCTGCTTCTGCGCTTGCGTTGTATACGGATGCTGCTGGTTCTTGCGGTTATGGTGCCTTTTGGAATGGTCATTGGTCGGCGGAAGTGTGGCCTCATAGGTGGAAGGTGTCTGGTTTGACATCCAATATTGTTCTGTTAGAAATTTTTCCGGTTTTGGTAGCATTAGTGTTGTGGGGTGTCCATTTTCAGAATAGGAGAATATTGCTTCATTCGGATAATAAAGGTGTAGTGTTTGCCATTAACTGTCTCTCATCAAAGTCTTTGCCTGTTATTACCATCTTGCGGCAGATTGTTTTTAGATGTTTGTCTTTGAATGTTTGGCTTAAGGCTCGTTATGTTCCGGGTGTTGTAAATGTTATAGCTGATCGTTTATCCCGTTTACAGATTTCCGAGTTCAAGGAATTAGTTCCGGACGCAGATGTGCTTTCCACTTCTTGCCCTCAACATTTATGGGACCTGGTGTAGACCCTCTTCTTCAATCGGTTAAGAATTCGGTAGCTCCTTCCACGTGGGCGTCATACTCAGCAGCGTGGTCATTATGGAGTACTTATTTGGTGTCGTCAGGTTTCGAACAAGCTTCTTTCTCTGAAGGCTTGGTTTTGTCTTTCCTCCGCCATCTTATTTCTGATTCTTATTCATATTCTTATATTGTAAAGATTTTAGCGGGTGTTTCATTTTTCGCTCGTTTGTCTGGTTTCGGTTCGTGTTTGCAATTTTTTACTGTAAAAGCTGCTTTGAGGGGCTACCGCAAGCGTATGAGACTGCCTGACTCTCGGTTGCCTGTTTCTGCCGACTTATTGGCTTCTATTGGGGTCGCTACTGATATAGTATGTTTTTCCCCTTATGAGGCTGTGCTGTTCCGAGTTGCGTTTTATCTTTGTTTTTTTGGGGCTTTTCGGATTTCCGAACTCCTTCCTCGTACACTTAGGGACAGCACAGGTGTTTTGTTTCAGGATGTAGTGGTAAAGATGGATTGCGTTCAGATACTGTTGCGAAAGAGTAAAACCGATCAGTTGGGTCGTGGAAAATGGATCACTTTGAGGAAAAATTTGGGTTCTCGTGTTTGTGTTTTTACTCTTCTGCAGCATTATTTGTCTTTAAGGCCGGCTTTATCTCGACATTTTCTCATTCATGTGGATGGGAAACCAGTGACGGTTTACCAGTTTTCGGCTGTCCTGAAAAAGTGTTTGGTTTATTTGAACCTAGGGGATTTGAAAATTACATCTCACTCTTTCAGGATAGGGGCAGCCACGGAAGCAGCCATGCTTGGCTTTAATGAGAATGTTATTAAACATATCGGTAGATGGAAGTCGAATAGTTTTAGATCTTATGTTCGGCCTAATCTTTCTTTTTAATTTCAGGTGGCTTCTTTAATGTTTGGATTGTCGGCCATTCCTTTGTTTTTTGGGCCAAGCATCGCGCTGAAAGGAGAGTTTATGGTTCCAATCTAGGTTTGCCTTCTGGTAAATATGCCATACATTGGTTCGGGGAACGAGGTATGCAGTGGGCCGATTTGCATGGAACTCTGTCCTTTCTTCATGAACAATGGCCGGTTCCTCAGATTGTTTTTCTGCATCTTTCCGGCAATGATATTGGTCGTTGTAATACTTTGGATTTATTAGCTAAGATTAAGTTAGATCTGTGTTCTTTTCATGCTATGTTCCCTGACACTGTTTTTATTTTTTCTGAGGTTATTCCTCGGTTACTTTGGTTAGCTTCTTCAGATTTGAGGTTTAATGATAAAATTCGCAAGCGTGTTAACAGGTCAATGATGAGATTTATGCCTGCGATTAATGGATTTTCTTACAGACATTTGGAACTTGAAGGTGGTTTACCGGGTCTGTATAGACCTGATATGATTCATTTGTCTGATATAGCTTTAGATATATTTAATATGGACATTCAGACGTGTATTGAATTGGCTGTGGCTCGGGGGGGTGTGCCAGTCTCGTTAGTTAAGAGCCTGGCGTGTGGGGAATAAAATGTGTTGTTTTAAAGTATGCTCGAGCTTATATAGCTGAGCTGTGTATATGCTACATAGTAGCAGTTATGTTATAAATAAAAAAGTATTGGTTATTATTTTAATTATTAAACCTATAATAAAGGGCACGGCCTATTCAACCATATAAAATTTTTAAAAAAAGAAAATAAAAAATTAAAATTTGATATTGTGTCTGAATGTTATTATTTATTACATAAAAGTTCTATCTATAATCCCATAACAAGTGAGGGATGGGGCATAAAATGTCCCCCGTCCCCACCACATATGGGATTATGATAGACATGAGTAAAATTAAAGTTTAAAAAAAAAAAAAAAAAAAAAATAAAAATATATACTTACCTGAGATAGGTTGAAATTAGTAACAGTTAGCCAATAAACGATCCTCTGGCACGAGCAGGGTACCTATAAAAGAAAGAGGATGCGTCATCTCAACTGTCAGAAGAAGAGAAGATTACAGAAGAAGCTTGTCCCACCCTTCCCGCCCTGTCGTGGCCCTATTTATGAGGTGTCTGTTTCCTTGTTGTGCTTGTTTAAATTGTTTCTTCCCCTGGAAAGTGTTTATAGGGGAATAAAATGTGTTGTTTTAAAGTATGCTCGAGCTTATATAGCTGAGCTGTGTATATGCTACATAGTAGCAGTTATGTTATAAATAAAAAAGTATTGGTTATTATTTTAATTATTAAACCTATAATAAAGGGCACGGCCTATTCAACCATATAAAATTTTTAAAAAAAGAAAATAAAAAATTAAAATTTGATATTGTGTCTGAATGTTATTATTTATTACATAAAAGTTCTATCTATAATCCCATAATAGACCCGCCCCTTGCTTACACGCTATAACAGATCTGCCCCTTGGTAAGAGTAATAATAGAGCAGCCCCTTGGTTACAGGATATATAACAATAATAATAAATGCGCCCCTTGGTTACAGTAATACTAGACCCGCCCCTTAGTTACACGTATAGAATATTTAAAAAAAAAGTCAGTTACTTTGCTGCATAACTAATTACTTTTCCAATGTAGTAACTGAGTTACTAACGCAATTACTTTTTGGGAGAAGTAATTTGTAACTTAACTAATTACTTTTTTAAAGTAAGATGACCAACACTGTGTATCACATAGCTATTTCCACCATTGTCTCCTCTAGGTAGAATTTGAAGTGTCCTCTTCTCTTCTGTAAAATTGAAGTCCAGGAGGATGAGATCGGAGGGTCTCTGGAAGTTAGTGTCCCTCACGGATGAGTACTTTGGGCACCATAGCATGGAGTGGTCCTCATCCTCCAGGACAGCCTGGTCACATTTCCAGCACAGTCTACTCTCTCTGGGCTTGTAGGTCTGTCTTTGCCATCCTAGTTTGATTTCCAGGCTGTGGGCACTCAGGGTAAGCCTGTCTTTGGAGTCTCGTAGCACCTCCAGGTACGGGGCCAGTTTGTAGTCTTTCTGCAGTGACTGGTAAACAGTTAGTTTCTTGGAGCTTGTTATTTCACTTATCCATACTCCAATTCTTCTCTCTTTCTCTTTTTTTCGTTCCCTCTCTTTCGCTCTCTCTCTCTTTCTCTCTCTAAAATACAAGCTCCCGTCTTTCAAATATTAATTGCACTAAATGATCATTGTGACCAATTGACTATTTTTCATATAAGGGGGTTGATCTACCATCGCTGGAAATCCAGCAGCTCACCAAATTGGTCTTTTGTCATCCGAAACAATCAAATCTGTGGCTGATCATTTATTGTGATGAGAACGCCCGGCATAAATCAGGATGTTTTCTTCTCGTTTCCTTCACCCCGGCCATTCACAAGCAACGCATTTGTAATTGTGGCCAACTTTCCATCACACTTCCATCAGCTTTCCAAGCTTTGAACTTTATATATTATGCATTTGTGTAAAGTAATCCGCCAGTATGACTGCAAGCCTTCCATTATATCTTGAGCTACATTGATCTGAATACCATTTTATTTATGACCATCTATACAGTTCTATGTATAATTACATAGACGTGCTTGCTTTCATTCATTGATTCTTCAATTCCTTTTGTGCAAGATTTTTTTTTTTCCCTCCATGCATACTCTCACATTTAAAAGTGAATAAAACACCAAATTTTGACCTTGAAAATCCCTGTAAACCAAAAATTATTTTGTTGATAACAGTTCATCAATCGTGTAGTGAATGTAGATTCTTTTCAGAAATGATGTCTGACCTTGATCGGTCCATCCCACTGACAGAAGCTGCTTTATATCGTGCGTGTTTACCAGCAAAACCTCTATTATTAGTCAGGAACACATAAGGGAAATCACTTCGTAAGTTATGCTAATGCTCTCTCTGTAGACCTCTGCAATGTAAAGCATCTCGCTTAGATGACAAGTTTAAAGCAATGGCGCATTTTCCTTGACCGGTTCTTGATTGGAGAAGAAAGGAAGGTTTTGCTGTTCATGTGAAAATATTCACTGATGACGTGACAGGTAAAAAAATGCCTATGTAATGCATGCGCAGTATGGCGCGGTATGGCAAAAAAAAATTTATGAGCCGTTATCCACTTGCCCACCGCAAGATTTATCCCTCTTCATGACCAGGCCATTTTTTGCGATACGGCACTGCATCACTTTAACCACTTGAGGTCTGGGCCATAGCCGAATGACGGCTACAGCGCGGACCTCAATTTCCGGGAGGCCATCATAGGACGTCCTCCCCTGTGCATGCTTCCAGCGGGGCGCGCGGGGAGCGCGCTGTGATCACTGAGTCACGGAGACTCGACTGCTCACCGATCCTAGTAAGGGGACGGTCCCGGCCCCTTACCATGTGATCAGCTGTCAGTCAATGATCACATGATGTAAACAAAAGCTTGGTGATCGTTTTTTTTTTTCTCCTCACGCTGTGATCACCGAGTCATGGAGACTCGACTGATCCCCAATCCTAGTAAGTGGCCGGTCCTGGCCCATTACCATGTGATCAGCTGTCAGCCAATGACAGCAGATCACATGATGTAAACAAAAGCTCGATTGACAGCGTGAGGAGAAAAAAAAGCCGATCACCGGCTTATGTTAAAGGGACATCGGTCCCGAAGAGGAAGGAGGCACATCTGCCTCCTCTGTGCCATTTAGTACCCCCTGCCAGTGCCACCTGTCATTGTGCCCATAGTGCCCACCAGTGCCACCTATCAATGCCCATGAGTGCCACCTATCAATGCCCACAAGTGCCACCTATCAATGCCCACCAGTGGTTCCAATTAATGCCACCTAGAAGTGCTGCCTATCAGTGTAAGCAATCACTGCCTATCACTGCCACCCGTCAGTGCCCATCACTGCCACCTATCAGTGCCCATTACTGCCGCCTCATCAGCATACATCAATGAAGGAGAAAAATTACCTGTTTACAAAATTGTATAACAAAATATAAAAAAATATAAAACATTTTTTTTTTTAAATTCTGTCTTTTTCAATTTTTTTTAAACAAAAAATAAAAACCGCATAGGTGATCAAATATCACCAAAAGAAATCTCTATTTGTGGGAAAAAAATGATAAAAATGTCATTTGGGTACAGTGTAGCATGACCGCGCAATTGTCATTTAAAGTGGGACAGCGCTGAAAGCTGAAAATTGGTCTGGACAGGAAGGGGGTTTAAGTGTCCGGTATTAAAGTGGTTAACTAACAATTGCGCGGTCGTGCAACAATGTACCCAAATAAAATCAATGTCTTTTTTTCCCCCACAAATAGAGCTTTCTTTTGGTGGTCCACCTTTATTTTTTGCGCTATAAACAAAAAAAAAAAATTAAAAAAAAAAAAACAAACTATTTTTTACTTTCTGCTATAAAACATATCCGATAAAAAACGATTCCTAATTTGGTAAGACATGGGTTTTTGTATTTGGACTCGTTCGTAAGAGTTATTTTTTAGTTGATTCATATTTCCGTTAGTTTAATTTTCGTTGATTTGAAATTCGTATTTTCGTTAAATTTCATATTCGGACGCGTTCGTATTTTCATAAGAGCTATATTTTCATTGATTTGAAATGATTCGTATTTCCGTAAGTCTAATTTCCGTTAATTTGAAATTCATATTTTCGTGGCTTTAATTACATTCGTACTTTCGTGAGATTGACTGTCTCATTTATTCGTACTTTCGTAACATTATTTTCGTAGATTCGTAATCAGAGCATAATTCGTAATTTAACGTAATGTGTATGCTATTATATGTTTAAGAAACAAAGAATTTCTCTCTCACAAGTCACAACTTAAAGTGGGGTGCCCCTTAAAATTTTTTTATTAAAAAAGTATTTTCAAATACTGCAGCTGCTGACTTTTAATAACCAAACACTTACCTGTCCCAGGGTCCAGCGATGCGGGGGAACGAAGCCCCCCGCTAGCGGCGCCGGCATTCTTACTGTGGGCACCCGGCTGTGGCTTCACAGCCCGGCACCCACTGCGCGTGCTCGAGCGGCGCTGCGCGCCGTGATTTGCCGCGCAGTCATCTGGGACCTGTCACGTGTCCCAGATGACTGACTGCGGCAAGGGGAAGTAACATCAATGCCCGGGGACTGAAGGAGGCAGACTACGAGGGACCGCCTAGCAACAGGCATTTAGAGGTGAGTAATTTTTTTTTTTTCCAATTATTTTGTATTTTTATTTTTTATGAATTTTAAGCTAGTTTTTTTTTTTTGGTGGAAACACCACTTTAACTCACAAATCCACCAAAACAGTGCCACCGACCCAACCACACCCTATCTGGATGGAATGTACTGCAGTCTAACACAGAAAAACACACAAGGGAACAAGAAACAAGCTCATTGGGGGAAGGGACAACCTCTTCAGGGGAAGGGACAAGCCAACGTCCAGAGATATTTCAGAATCAGAACTAACAAATTTGATCTTTCGAATTCTCGATCAGCAGAATTTTCTTTATTTCGTATTTTCATTGTTTTGATTTCCGTTTTCCCAATATTCGTAATTTTGATTTTTCGTTCGTTTTGATTTTCTTTTCGTATTTTCGCTGTTTCTAATTAAATTATTTCATATTTTCGTTGTTTTCCATATTTGTTCTTTTCGATAATTCGTTCAAATTTTTTGTAAAACTTTTGTTCATTTGTATGTTTACGAATTAACGAATATAATAAATTTTGACGAAAAACGAATTCGTAACTAAACGTCTTGCACATGTCTAAAGTGTATATTGATTGGTTTGCGCAAAAGTTATAGCGTCTACAAACTATGCAATATTTTTTTTTTTTTTTTACTAGTAATGGCGGCGATCAGTGACTTATAGCAGGATTGTGATATTGTGGCGGACAAATCAGACACTAATTGACACTTTTTGGGGACCAGTGACACTAATATGGTGATCAGTGCTAAAAAATATGCACTGTCACCAGTGGAAGCTGGTGGCCTTATATAGTGTGGGGCGTGTACTAAACCCCCCTGAGCTATAATTGGCCACAGGCATCCTGCCTGTGGCCAATTATTGCTCTCCTCGCTGCCAGCGCTGTGATTGGCCAAGCATGCGGGGTCACAGTGCATGCTTGGCCAATCATTAGCCAGTAATGCACTGTGATGGCGCAGTGCATTGTGGGCCATTTGTGTTCCAATATCCCCAATGTTCGCGCAAACTTTCGGTCCGTTCGCAGGTTCTGGTGCGAACCGAACCGGGGGGGGTGTTCGGCTCATCCCTAACTGCAACTAAGGAAATAGAGTTTATTTTTCTAAGTTATGGACTGTCTGCTGATGTGAATTCGTGCAGGGGTGAAGAACGGAGGCATGTTAACAGTAAAGGTATGAACACACCCAGCAGCTCCCAAGATAGTAGTGCGCTACACTGCTATGTAATGGTGTTTTAGCAGCTGCTCTCTTTATCCGATGCATGGATCTGGCAGAAATCTTCCTCAATGTGCCTTTATCTGCACGAAACCCGTCTGTGCTCTGAATCAGCTGTCCAAGGCATTGAACTATTTAACTCTTTTCGACAGCAGAGAGATCCTTTTTCTTCCCCATATTGCCTGAAAATGGTGCTCTGCTTAATAATGTGGAACACCCTCCTCAAGGCCCCTTTCACACTTCAAAGTTGTGCAATCTTACCGTGATTTTGTTGTGATTTTTGCCACGATTTTGCTGCGTTTTCAAGGAATGCCTGTGTAAGTGGCATCAAAATCGGACCCAAGTAGTGCAGGGACTACTTTGAATTCGGAACGACTTGAAGTCGTACTAATATGAATGGCTGTCTTTGGAAATCATGGGGAACGACTTGTCATACTACTTTGCAGTCCCAAATCGTGGGACAAGTCGTATAAGTGTGAAAGGGGCCTTAGTAATTTTTCCTTTAACCACTTTCAGACCGGACCATTTTGCTGGCTTAAGACCAGACCACTTTTTGCAATTCGGCACTGTGTCAATTTAACTGACAATTACGCGGTCGTGCAAAGTGGCTCCCAAACAAAATTGACGTCCTTTTTTTCCCCACAAATAGAGCTTTCTTTTGGTGGTATTTTATCACCTCTGCGGTTTTTATTTTTTGCGCTATAAACAAAAAAGTGCGACAATTTTGAAAAAAAACACATTATTTTAAACTTTTTGCTATAATAAATATTCCCAAAAAATATCTAAAACAACATTTTTTTTCCCTCAGTTTAGGCCGATACGTATTCTTCTACATATTTTGGGTAAAAAATTGCAATAAGCGATTATTGATTGGTTTGCGCAAAAGTTATAGCGTTTACAAAATAGGGGATAGTTTTATAGCATTTTTATTAATAATTTTTTTTTTACTAGTAATGGCGGCGATCAGCGATTTTTATTGTGACTGTGACATTATGGCGGACACATCGGACATATTTGACACATTTTTGGGACCATTGTCATTTATACAGCAATCAGTGCTATTTAAATGCACTGATTCCTGTGTAAATGACACTGGCAGTGAAGGGGTTAACCACTAGGTGGCAGTGTAGGGTTTAAGTGTACCTAGGGGTGTGTTACTAACTGTGGGGCGTCGTGGCTGTGATTTAGTGAACACTGATCTCTGCTCCAATCACAGGGAGCAGAGATCAGTGTCACTAGTTGCTAGGCAGAAAGGGGAGATGCTGTTTACTTCCACATCTCCCCGTTCAGCCATCCCGTGAGACGATCGCGGGTATCCCCGTGGCGATCGAGTCCACGGAACCCGCGACCGGACTGACGGGGGTCCCGATGCACGCGATGGCACGGCAGCAATCTTAGGGGGACGTACCTGTATGCCCTTTTGCCTGTCCGTGCCATTCTGCCGACGTACATCGTCGTGCGCCGGTCGGGAACCGGTTAATTGGGCTCACCTGGAAATCTATATATCACAGGTGTCCGAGATTGTTTTCAGTGATCAAAAGAGCCCTGAGACACAATGCCATCCATGAGTTAAACTGAAAAACAAAATATTTAATCTTTGTGACACTGAAATAGAATTTGCATAATAATTTGGAACAGGGTGTAGTTGTATATAAAATGCGCTTTTTATCTTTCAAAACGTGTTTCCCGGCGCTAAACGTTTCATCCAATTTCTAAATTGCTGCATTTGTAAATGTCATAATCCAGTAAAAAGGAATAGTGGTGGTAAAAAAAGCACTTGTAGGTAATATTTTTAGTGTTATAAAGTGGCTGTAAATGTAATCTTTTTTAAAATGAAAGGGGAGGTCTGGTAAAAAAAAAAAAAAAAAATAATAGTCAGCAGCTACAAACACTGTAGCTGCTGACTTTTAATAAGGACACTTACCTGTCCAGGGAGCCAGCGATTTTGGCCGCCCGAGGCCGATCCGTCCACCGGATCAGGTGCCGGTGCCGCCATCTTAACGAAGGGAAACAGGCAGTGGAGCCTTGCGGCTTCACAGCCCGTTTCCTACTGCGCATGTGCGAGCTGCACGGCACTTTGTGAATGGCCGGCTGTGTTCTGGGACACAGTTCCCAGAACACACTGCGCCCCATTCCCCAGAAGACAATGCGAGGTAGTAGAAGACTGAAGATCACCGCGGTGTAGGAAGTGGCAGATTAGGACGATCTGCCTAGCAACAGCCATTTCTGGTAAGTTAAAAAAAAAAAAAAATTTTTATTTATTGTTTTTTAATTTTTTTGGCGCATTTTTATGCAATTTTTTTTTTTTAGGTTGGACCTCCCCATTAATAAACATGCTTTACTAACCTGTTATTTGCCATGGTTTTGCACAGAGCGGCCCTGTACCATCTCTTCTGGGGCCCGACGCCAGATGCTTTTGGCTCCTCCCCTTCTGCATATGCCCCCATAGGAAGCTGCTTGCTATGGTGGCACACCTGTAGGCTCGCTCTCGAGCTGGGCTGTGTTCATCTATAGACACACACAGTGTGATTCAGCCCTGCCCCCTGCACCCTCCTCACAAAATTTGATTGACAGCAGCAGGAGTCAATGGCTCCTGCTGCTGCCTTTGTTGTCCTGAGAGTTGCAAGAAGAGTTAATGTCGGGTTAGTTTGACTTGATGTTCTTGAATAAATTGTAACCCAGTATAAATTGAAAAAAAAAAAACGAATCTAAGTTTTCATATGTTTTTATGCCTCTTTTGTATCTCTGAAGAAGGGGTAGATTTTTGAGCCCTGAAACCCTGTGTTTCATCTTTTGTAAAAATAAATAAAATAAATAATAACTGTTTAACCGCTTGCGGACCACCTGCCGCAGTTTTGCTGCGGCAGGTTGGCACCGCTGCGTGAAATCCCGTTATTGTATGTGATCTCGCGAGGTTTGCATAGCAGGCGCACGTGCCAACCGCAAGCTCCATGAGTCCGACCGCGGATCGTAACACGGAGAGGTAGAGCGGGGAAATGCTAATGTGAACAAGCATTTCCCTGTTCTGCCTAGTGACACTGTCACTGATCACAGCTCCTTGTAATCTGGAGCGGTGATCAGTGACGTGTCACACACAGCCCGTCCCACCCACAGTTAGAATCACTCCCTAGGACACACTTTACCACTACAGCGCCCCCTCCTGGTTAACCCCTTCACTGCCAGTCACATTTACACAGTAATCAATGCATTTTTAATTGCACTGATCGCTGTATAAACGTGAATGGTCCCAAAATAGCGCCAAAAGTGTCCGATGTGTCCGCCATAATGTCGCAGTCACGATAAAAATCGTTCATCGCTGCCATTACTAGTAAAAAAAAAAACTATTAATAAAAATGCCATAAAACTATCCCCCATTTTGTAGACGCTATAACTTTTGCGCCAAACAATCAATAAACGCTTATTGTGATTTTTTTTTTTTTTTTACCAAAAATATGTCGAAGAATACGTATCGGCCTAAACTGAGGGAAAAATACTTTTTTTTAGATATTTTTTGGGGATATTTATTATAGCAAAAAGTAAAAAATAATGAATTTTTTTCAAAATTGTTGCTCTTTTTTTGTTTATAGCGCAAAAAATAAAAACAGCAGAGGTGATCAAATACCACCAAAAGAAAGCTCTATTTGTGGGAAAAAAAGGATGTCAGTTTTGTTTGGGAACCACGTCACACGACCGCGCAATTGTCAGTTAAAGGGGTGTTTCACCTTACAAAAAAATGTTTTAAAAGTCAGCAGCTAAAAAAAACGTAGCTGCTGACTTTTAAGAAGTACACTTACCCTCCCAGGGCGCCCGCGATGTCAGCCATGGAGGACGAGCTGTCCCTCGGCGATCCGGTTCCAGCGCCGCCATCCTCAGTAAGGGAAACGGCTTCACGTTTCCTACTGCGCATGCGCGAGTCGGCGCGCGGCCGACTGCGCATGCGCGACTCTAATTTGTGAATGGGGAACGCGATGTGTTGTGGGACATAGTTCCCATAACACACCGCGCCCCATTCAACAGAAGACGGAAGGAGAGAAGATCACCGCGGAGCTGGAGGAGGCAGATTAGGACGATCTGCCTAGCAACAGCAATTTCTGGTAAGTAAAAAAAAAAAATTCTCATTTTAAATGGTTACTAACATTTTTTTACGTTTTTGTTTTCAGGGTGTCCCACCACTTTAAATCGACGCAGTGCCGAATCGCAAAAGGTGCTCTGGTCTTTGGGCAGCCAAATGGTCCGGGGCTTAAGTGGTTAAGGACTCTCA
Source organism: Lithobates sylvaticus (assembly GCA_028564925.1). NCBI lineage: Eukaryota > Metazoa > Chordata > Amphibia > Anura > Ranidae > Lithobates > Lithobates sylvaticus. Next base: position 41,419,489 of record CM053030.1, read on the forward strand.
GTGCTTCGTTAGGCGCTCTCATTGGACTCTTCATGTAAATCTTCAAATCTGGGTTCCCTGCTATTAGGAAAGCCCGCATTTGTTAAGAGAAGCCTTATAGTGATTGTAAAGAAATATATATATATATATATATATATATATATATATTTTTTTTTAGAACCATCTCTATACTTACTAGACATGTGTATGACGCAAAAATTTGTTTTGTTTCGTTCAGTTTTGATTCGTTAATCTAGTTATTTGGTTTAGTTCAATTCTGTTGAATTCGTTCAATTTGTATTCGGAATTCGTATTCAGAATTTTCTTTGAACTTCCCGATTTTTTTCGATTCGAAGCGTTCAAATTGATAAATTCTCGAACCGGTCGAAACGAAAATGTTATATTTTTTTCGATTTGAATGCAGCAAAGTGAATAAACAAATGAAAAATCTTCATCAAATGATTACCATGGGGGTGATTTACGAAAGCTGTGCACCATCAGTAGAGGCGCACGGCGAGGCGCAATGCATATTTCCATATTTACGAAATGGTGCGCCGGTAACAGAGCGCAAAGCCCCCATTTACTTTAGCAATCTCGGGGGAAAAGAGAATGCAATCTGTGTGCCACTATGGACATGGCGCACGGCATCTCCAAATCAATATTGACAGAAGATGGAGGTTCCAATATTATTGGGTGATGTGAGGAAGTTTAGTAACAACTGCCCAAGTAACAAATATGCCCAAAATAGAATGAGAAAACTTTTTCAGAGAAAGCCTGCTGTGCCCGCAAGTAGGTTTAGAACTGCGTGAGATCAATGTAAGCAGTGCGCAGGCGCAAGTGGCTCTTGTGCTCGTTCACATGCGTTTGTTCACTGCGTGGCCAAAATCTTAGTAAATGTTAAGCAACGTACATGCAATTGTGTGGGATGAATGGGCACACCTCTAAACTTGACAATTTTTTTTTTTACGCTGTTTCACCTTTATGTATTTTTTTAAGATTTGCACACAGGTCATGTTAGCATGTTACGTTGCCAACATGTGACATGCATCTTGTTAAAATTATGTAAAAAGACTCTCGCTCCTCTAGCTCCTACTAAAAGGGCATTTAATCTTCCCCCTCTAATGCATTTGATTTCCTTAGGCTAGCTTTGGCTTGTAACTAGTTGCCACCCACCGTCAAATGACAGCGGGGTGGTGCGGCTCTCGTTCTGGGACAACGTAATATGACGGCGCCCCAGAACAGCTACTCTTGCGCGCCCCCGCTGCCGTGCCGTGTTGCTAGGACACAGCGTGACCCCGATCTCTGTAAAGAGCTGCGTCCGCGGCACTTTAACCATGTGACCGGTTGTGTCTGACAAAGTGTGTGGCGAGGAGAGCCGATCAGCGGCATCTCCTCGCAGGGGACAACAAAACATGTAATCAGGGCACTGATCATCAGTGTCCTGATTACATTATAGTGCCAACAGTGTCACCAATCAGTGCCCACCAGTGCCAGCTATCAGTGCCCAGCACTGCCCACAAGTGCCACCAATCAGTGCCCAATAGTGATGCCAGTCAGTGCTGGCTATCAGTGCCTGCCTATCAGTGCTGCCCATTAATGCCCATCACTGCGGTCCATCAATGCCCATCAGTGTCACCCATCAGTGCCACCCATCAATGCCCATCATTGCCCATCAGTACAGCCTATCCATGCCACCTATCAGTGCCCACCAGTGCCGCCTATCAGTGCTCACCAGTGCCGCCTACCAGTGCCACCTAACAGTGCCCATCAGTGCCACCTACGAGTGATCATCAGTGCCACATATTAGTGCCACCTATCAGTCCCCCTAAGTGCGGTATATTAGTGCCTCCTCATCAGTGCCACCTAATCAGTGCCCATAAGTGCCGCCTTATCAGTGCCCAAAAGTGCCACCTCATCAATGTCCACCAGTTCAGCCTATCAGTGCCCATCAGTGCCGCCTCATCGGCGCACATCAGTGAAGGAGATAAATTACTTTATTACAAAAAATAGAAAAAAGTTTCTGTCAGTAAATTTAGTAATAAAGTACATTTTTTTTAGTAAAAAATAAAAAACCCAGCTGTGATTAAATACCACCAAAAGAAAGCTCTATTTGTGTGAAGAAAAATGATAAAAATGTAATTTGAATACATTGTAGCATGACCGCGCAATTGTCATTCAAAGTGCAACAGCGCTGAAAGCTAAAAAAAGGCCTGGGCAGGAAGGGGGTGTAAGTGCCCTGTAGGCAAGTGGTTAAAGGGGAACTCCACACTCCATTCTACAATGCTCTTGTCTCCCCCTCTAACCCCTTGGATTTACATGGGCTAGATTTTGCTTTTAAAGGGGAATTCCACACTCCACTCCATTCTCAAAAGGCTGTGAGCTGCCTTCACCAATCCAAAGCACATCCTTTTTCAGGGCATACAACAGGGCCAGCTAAGAAAGGGGCAAGAAGAGCGATCACCCAACCCCCTCCTGCACCAAACAAGGCCACATGCACTCAACATAGCTGGCTGCCTTTGGGGCATTTTGGGCTCAGCCCAATACCAACCACAAAGCACCTTGTACCCACTAGTTTAAAGGGGCTTTCCACAGTGCGTAAAGCCCCCTGTCTGCAGCCCCCCACAAACCCAGCCTAGGGTTGTGTGGAAGAGGCCCTTGTCCCTCTGAATATGGGAACAAGGTGGTTGACTTTTGTAGTGCCCGATCCCCTCCTGCCCCCAAGCATCCACCCCCCTTTCATGGGCTGGCTTCAGGGACAATATTTTTTTAGTTTGGGGTGGGATTTTTCATGTGGGGGTTCTCATTTTAAGCCTTAACCGACCCAAATGGCCTTGTTTGTATTGGGGGGGGGGCAGGCTATTTTTTGTTTTGGGTTAAAATCTTTCAGCTGCAATGTAGATTTGTACATTTTCTCTAAAGCCGTACATCTTTAGAGAAAAGCCGCAAGCCCCCCCAAGTTACTAGCTTTTGAGCAATTTTGCATTTTTAAAGGCACATCTCCTTGTTTCGTTTTTGGGGTTGTCCAAATTGGTGACATTGATTTATGTCTCTCAGGGTGGGACTTGGGCCCCCATACCCATTTTAAGGCCAATAACTACAATATATGCCAGCCAAGTGGGGACTCGCAAAATTAACAAGTCAGTTCCGATAGACTGCAATGGTATTTGTTGTATAACTTTTGCCCGTGTTAGGCTCTTTGTTTTCCTCCCTGGACCGGGGGGTGTTTGTCCCATCTGTAATTTTGTAGCATGCTGGATGATGTGCTTCATTTTGGACAGGGGGTGGCTTATGTTGTGCTAGCTGCATTTGGGTTGTTCATGGCATGCTCAGGGACTTTTTGTGCTTTTTGTGTGTGAACAGCACATTTTCTGGGCATGCTCAGAGTGTGTCTTTTTTGAATTTTTTGTGTGTGTCAAGAGAGTACATTTGGGTGCCCTTATAGAGGGGGGTGAGGGGCCAATTTTTTTATCTTAATGCAAGGAATGCATTAATCCCTTAAGGACCAGCCGCCGCAGTTGTACTGCGGCAGGTTGGCTCCCCTGGCAAATCGGCGTCATGGTACGTCGGCAGCTTTAAGAGCTCTAGGGGGTGTGCGCGCGTGTGCCTGCGGCGCAACGTCAGAGCCGATGCGCGTGGCCGGCAGGCGCGATGCCCGCCGGCCACCCGCGATCGCTCCTGACAGAGACAGAATGGAGATTTGTCAGTGTAAACAGACAGATCGCCGTTCTGTCAGGGAAGGAGAGACAGATCTGCTGTTCCTAAAGATTAGGTTAGTTAGAACACACATGAGGGAACACACTTAACCCGTTGATCGCCCACCTAGTGTTAAACCCTTCCTTGCCAGTGACATTTATACAGTAATCAGTGGCTATTTTTAGCTCTGATCGCTGTACAAATGTCACTGGTCCCAGAAAACGTGTGAAAAGTGTCCGATCTGTCCGCCGCAATGTCGCAGTCCCGCTAAAAATCGCAGATCACCGACATCACTAGAAAAAAAATTGAAAAAAAAAAATGCCATAAATCTTTCCCCTATTTTGTAGACGCTATAAATTTTGTACAAACCAATCAATATACGCTTATTGCTATTTTTTTACCAAAAATATGTAGAAAAATACATATCGGCCTAAACTAATGAAGAAATTCGTTTTTTTTACAGTTTTTTGGGGGATATTTATTATAACAAAAAGTAAAAAATCTTGTTTGTTTTTTTCAAAATTGTCGCTTTTTTTTTTGTTTATATGGCAAAAAAAAAAAAAAAACGCAGAGATGATCAAATACCACCAAAAGAAAGCTCTGTTTGTGTGGAAAAAAGGATGTAAATTTTGTTTGGGTACAGCACCACATGACCGTGCAATTGTCAGTTAAAGCGACGCAGTGCCGTATCGCAAAAAATGGCCTGGTCATTAGGGGGAAAATCTTCCGGGCTGAAGTGGTTAACCCCCTCCACCCCCCCCTTCCCCTTTGTTTTTAATCTATGAAAGGTTTTCTTAAGAAATTACACTCAGCTTCCCAGTGAATCCAACTTTGTTTTGCTGTGATCTGCTGCTCTGATGCCATAGGCCGGGTCCCAAACTGCCATCTTCCCTTCTTGTGTTATTGGGAGCCAGCTGTCTGCTCCGGGTTTAGGCAACTGTGCCCTGATGAGGAGCTCACAGGTCCACCATGAAGCTGTTATGTGTCCCTGCTCTGAGGAAGAAGTTGGGGCCAGCCCTGGAGCATGGAGAGGGCAAATGGAAATAGACAATATTTTTTTTTGAGGGGGGGTGGCCAGCCGGAGTAGAAGATGGACGCTAAATCTGTTAGCTCGTCGGCCAGGGCAAGGAACCGAGCGACTCAGGCCTCACACACTACACCATCCACAGCCATCCTAGCTCCTGACACACCAGAGAACACCATGAACCCGTCCAGGAAGAGGTACACGGATCGTGCACCCAAAAAACGAACAGAATTCGCCTACAAGCCTGCGGAGCGGGACACAGGACTCCAGGATGGCGCCGGCCCGATCGTACAGTGCGAATCCTACACAGACCTCCTGGAGACCTCCCCGACCCCCAAGAGGGGACCCCCTGCTTGGCAGCCCTGCCAAAGCCAAAATGCGGCTTGACATGCCGCCGCAGCGGACGCTGCAACCACAAATCGAGGCCCAGGCTCTAAAACCCTTCCTCTCCAACCATGCCCTGCAGTCCTCCATGGCCTCCTTCCCCACCTCAGGCCAACCAGTCATGGACACTACCTTAAAAGATATGTTGCTCTCCCTCCAGACCTCCCTCATGACTGATCTCTCCTCAATGTTCTCCAAAATCACCTCTGACATCCACACATTAGAGGTCAGAGTGACTAATACTGAGAAATGCCTGTCTGACTGCACCTATACAGTGAACAACATTATTGACACATGTGACGATATTAAAGAGGAACAGTCATGGATTCGTGCCAAGCTGGCCAATTTAGAAGACATGTCCTGCAGGATGCCACAGAGAAGGATGCTAAATCTCATCCATCATGCTGAATCCACCGGAACGCCTTCTCTGCTTCTATCCCTAGACGCAGAGAAGGCGTTCGACAGAGTCCATCGGTCATACCTCAAGGCTGTCCTCCAGAAATTTGGCTTCAAGGGCACCATCCTAAGCACCATTAGGGCACTGTACTCCAATCCTGCAGCCCAAGTATTCACTGAAGGTATGCTTTCTCGTCCTTTCCCCATCACAAATTGCACGCGTCAAGGCTGCCCTCTGTCCCCCCTTATTTTCAACTTACTCACGCAACCCCTAGCAGAACATGTTCGAACCCATCCTGCAATCTCAGGAATCCAAATTGGCCCAACTTCACACAAAATCAGCCTATTCGCTGATGATGTCATTCTTATCCTCACCAACCCGACTTCCTCCCTGGCAGAAGTACAAAAACTGCTAACCTGGTTCAGCTCGATATCATACTACAAAGTGAACACAACTAATTCATTTATACTTGACGTCAACATTAACCACCTGAGACCCAGTATACGTCATATGACGTCTTTTTGGTCTCAGGGGTATATCTGAATGATGCCTGTAGCTACAGACATCATTCAGATATTGCCGGTTTCAGCCGGCGATTCCCTGCACCATAAGAACGATCATAGCGGCTGTTCCGCCGCTTGATCGTTCTTACGGGCGGCGGGAGGGGACGCCCCTACCTCCCGCCGCCCTCCGGTGCTTCTACCGACTCACCGCTTCCATCGGTGAGTCGGACTCGGGATCCGCCGACACCGGATGATGCACATAGAGATATCCGGCGGACCAGATGGTCGCCGGAGTCTCTATGATCGTTCGGAGGCCGGGCGCGATGTTATGACGTCACGCCCGGCCTCTGCATTCAAAAAACGGCGCCGCCTCCGCTGGGAAGCGGTGATCGTTTTTTTTTTTTTTTTTTTTGATTTTAGGCTTCCCAGCCTAGAGGTGAGATGTGGGGTCTTATTGACCCCATATCTCACTGTAAATAGGTCCGATCGTGTCATATTCCTATTACAAGGGATGTTTACATTCCTTGTAATAGGAATAAAAGTAATCAAATTATTTTTTTTTTTTTTTAAAGTTGTTGAACTAAAAAAATAAAATAAAATGAACAAAAAAAAAAAAAAAAAAAATTTAAAGCGTCCTGTCCCCGCGAGCTCGTACGCAGAAGCGAACGCATACGTAAGTCCCGCCCACATATGAAAACGGTGTTCAAACCACACATGTGAGGTATCGCCGCGAACGTTAGAGCGAGAGTAATAATTCTAGCCCTAGACCTCCTCTGTAACTCAAAATATGTAACCAGTAAAAAATGTTAAAGCGTCGACTATGGGGATTTTTAAATACCAAAGTTTGGCGCCATTCCACAAGCGCATGCAATTTTGAAGCGTGACATGTTGGGTATCTATTTACTCGGCGTATCTTCATCTTTCACATTATGCAAAAAAATCGGGCTAACTTTACTGTTTTGTTTTTTTTTAAAGCAGGAAACTGTTTTTTTTCTGAAAAAAACGCGTTCGAAAAATTGCTGCGCAAATACCGTGCGAGATAAAAAGTTGCAACGACCGCCATTGTATTCTTTAGGGTCTTTGCTAAAAAAACATATATAATGTTTGGGGGTTCTATGTAATTTTCTAGCAAAAAAATTTGGAATTTTACATGTAGGAGAGAAATGTCAGAATTGGCCTGGGTCTCAGGTGGTTAACGCTACTATAAGAAACCTTTTACAACTACAATACCCTTTCACGTGGGCAGACATGGATATCACCTACTTAGGTGTCAAACTACCAAGATCACTTAGAAATCTATACCCAAGAAATTTCATACCTCTCCTACGCACCATCCAAACGACGTCACGACAAATAGCGAAACATGAATTATCTTTGTCAGGTAGACTTGCAGCCTTCAAAATGATATGTCTCCCCCAAATTTTATATTTTTTCAGAACGCTCCCCATCTCACTCCCCACCTCCTTCTTCAGATCCCTTCAAACGATATACAATCAATATCTTTGGAATGAAAAAAGACCCAGATGTGCCCACCTAAAACTAATTAAACACAAACTAGCAGGAGCAGTGGGATCCATAAATTTTGAGGACTACTATTTGGCCGCCATTCTAGCCCAACTACCTGGCTGGTTCCAACCCAAACCCACTATGGACACAAGTAAAAATTCCACACTCACTCGATCCAACCTGAAAAACTGGTTACTGAGCACCCCCTTAGGCACCCCGATACCCTCATATGTCTCCCCAACTATGAAAGCCTCTGCCTTGGCCTCGAAAAAATTGGTTACCCACGTGACACACAACCCAGCCTCCCCGCAATTTCATATTCCTCTTGAATCTCTTTTGTTACTGACCCCAGACCTCTGGACCCTCAAAGGGATCCACTCCATACAAGACTTTGTCCATATGATCCGTCTTAAATCCTTCCCCCAACTACAATCCAATTATGGTCTTCCTCTCTCAGAACACTTCACCTACCTCCGTATATACCACTCCCTGTGCAATCTTCCGTTTCCACTCTATACTATTCACCCCAAAACTTGGGACTATCTCACCAACCCAACCTCCAAAACCAAGGGCATATCTCACATCTATAATCAATTCCACCAAAAAAACGTCTTCACCAAAATGACCCCACACCTCAGCTGGGAGATGGATCTAGCACACACTTTCTCCGACTACCAATGGCAACTCGCACTCCAGACCATCTACAAAGCCGCGAAATGTGCTGCCCTTTGGGAACTCACACAAAAAATATAATTAAGATGGTACCTCACACCATCCAAACTGTCTTCTTTTGACCCTCGTAACCCCTCCACTTGCTGGAGATGTCACTCGACAGCTGGGGACGTGCTCCATGTATTCTGGCTATGTCCCAATATACAAAAGTACTGGGCGGAAGTATTCCAGCTCCTCACTAAGATCACCAAAGTCTCAATTCCCCCATCACCTGCACTAGCAATCTTAAACCTAACAATCGACGACCTCCCCTACCCCATCAGATACGTCACAACCCACATACTTCTGGCAGCCAGACTCAACATAACTAGACACTGGAAATCTGACTCACCTATGACAACATCCCAATTCTTGAACATAGTAGCCTTACACTACAGCTACGAACATATGACAGCAGCCAGCAATGGCCACTTTACCAAGACAAACAGACACTGGCAACTCTGGACTGATTGGACTTCCGCTGCGACTAGTAACTGAAGACACCAACCCACCGCCCGGCTCTTCACTTCTTGACCGAGCAATACTATGGACCCCTTTAGAGGATATATAGTACCTATGTTATTAGCCTGCTTTAAGCACTATTCACACCATTTATGTTCCACTAGTGAATCCTCTCGTGTCACTCTTGTGGCACTAAAGCTCCCATATGGGGTGCCACTTGAGATAACAGGTTTCCTTTACCGTTATTTACTTTCTACTGTTAGTCACGCTATTCGTTTACTACTAAATGTATATGATATTTACAATAAGTTTGTGAACATACCTTTTACTGTTAAACCAAAAGTTTTATGTAACACCAACGTCGCTACACGATGTACAATGACGAATTGTACATTGTATTCTTATTGCAAAACAATAAAAATCTTTCATATATATATATATATATATATATATATTGTATTTTCTGGCGTATAAGACTACCTTTTACACCAAAATTACACAGCCAAAAAGCATGGGTCGTCTTATACGCCGGGTGAAGAAGCCGCCAGATGGATATCAGTCCGCCGGGCGCTCTGTAAAATTGTAATATGTATACAGTATGCGCCGCTCAGCCAATCCCGGCGGGTGATGCACTCTGATGAATACAGAGCCTGCTAAGACTGCTTGGATTGGGTAACAACCTCTGCCAATCCGAGCAGGCTACATGAGTCAGAGCGGCGCAGGCTGATGTCACAGCCTCTGCCAATCTGAGCAGACTTTGTATCCATCAACAGATTAGTAAAATACAATGCCTGCCGTGATTGGCTCAGCGGTGCACACTGTCTGCACTCTGTATTCTGAAGTGTACCTGGCGCTACTGTACTAACACAGCATCATATACTGTGTGTACTTGGTGCTCTACATATTAACAAAGCATCCTGTACTGCACATCCAGCTCCAGATCTCCCCTAAAATACAGGTATGATTTATGGTGCTTTGGAGGAGAGGATTCATTGTTGCTACCTTCCGATTGGGGGATCTCTGGGACTTGTAGTTCACCAGTTTCCTTTTTCTGATGTTAAGTCTGATGTTTTTTTTGTTTTTTTTTGTAAATGGTGTTGCCTCGGAAGGGGGGTAGTCTTTTATGGCAAGTATAGCCCCAAACCTAAGTTTTCACTGGAAAAATAGGGGGTCGTCTTATACACCCAGTCGTCTTATACGCCGGAAAATACGGTAAGTTAAATATTTTTTTTTATACTGGTGGGGGGTGGTGAATCTAATAATTAAATCATTTAAAAAACAGTTCTACTTTAATCCAGAAGGATAACCCGTACCTCTACATTTTTTTCATCACACACCCTGTGGAAGTCTCCCAAGCTTGTCACGGTTTGATATCTCATAAATCTCCTTTTTATCACATCATTAATAAACATTCAAAACCAACACCTCATTCCTGAAATATCAGAAATCCTGTCAGGTTTTATTTCTCTATCTGAATTTCAAATTAGCCTGTCCTGAAACAACACCGATTACACCCGATAGGTTCGGTTTATTACAGTTTATTAAGCTCTTGTTAAAAAGCAAAATACAAATGTCTTTATATTTGTGAGTTTACTATCTCGTTTATAAAGTAATAGAGTTTCTCAGGTGACATGAATTGTTTTATAGTTTTATAGTCCTGTTTGTCTATTTGTACTTTTATATTAAGTGCTTTTGTTTTAACTATCTTCAGTACATGATGCAGGGTGAGGGTTGCCGACATTACCTATAGATCTGCCCGATAACCCATTGTACTTTCTATAGGTTAACTCTAGCTTTATGATAGTTTTTCTTTAAATGAACCCCTCCTGGTCAGGCTCTTCTTTCCCCTCCACCTCCTCCTATGGAGAGACTATCCCCCATATGGATGAACAACAGGAAGGAATGGTGTAAAACTCAGAGTACACTTAGGTGACTTCTGCAGTCTTTCACCATCTTGGTTGCTCTCTTCTTGTGACTCTTCCCTATATTAGTAACTCCCTGTGGTCAGTCTCTCTCCTCTGGAGTCAAGGAGAAAGGAACTAGCGCATGGAGTTGTATTCAAAACAATCCAGCCAAATAAAGGCAACATCTCTAAAAACACAATGGTATGGGATAAAAGGCAGTCCGTAATGCCTCGTACACACGATCGGACTTTCCACCTACAAAACCGTGGAATTTTTTTTGAAGGGCGTTGGCTCAAACTTGTCTTGCATACACACGGTCACACAAATATTGGCCAACAATTACAAATGTAGTGACGTACTACATGGTTTTTCAACTCTTTTGCGCCACCCTTTGGGCTCCTTCTGCTAATTTCGTGTTAGTAGAAGTATGGTGAATGTTGATTTGCGCTTTTCTTTTTGCGTTTTTCATGTAGCGCTTTTCAGTTCGCGCTTTTCAATTTGTTTCTGTTTATTATTGGCCTTGGAGTTATTGCTTTGACATAATTTTTTTGGGTTGAATAATAATGACTTGATTTGGTATATTTTTTATATTTTTGGACACATACAATGCACTTTTTGGTTAAGTTCTATTGGCAGATAGCATGTCTAATTTTATTAATTTTTTTTAATGCACAATAAAAAATTGTGTAGAATAATACTTGGCTATGTGTTTTACTTCAAATGAGAGTTTGGGAGTAGACAGTTACATTTTAAAAAATACAATGTAAAATTAGCAAGGGACACCAACATAGTTGTATCTTTGATCTTAAAAACTACAGGATAATGGTGTTGTGGTAACTTGCCCCAAAAAAAAAAAAAGCATAATAATATTATTCTTGATATCACTAGAAAAAAAAAGCCTTTGAAAATTTGTTTGCAATAACTCCATCAGTATCACGAGCAAAGCAGTTTCATTATTATTGCATTAAAGAAGAAGAGAATGTGCGCTGTATTTCGATATTTCATAATTTCCCGCGTCACGAATGTTAATTCTCCATTACAAACGCTAGTTTACAAGACCGACCGCTTTCCTGCTCGCCCTTGCTTCCGAGCATGCGTGTTTGTACTTTGGGCTTTTGTCCGACGGACTTGTGTACACACGATCGGAAATTCCGACAACAGAAATTTGTCCGCGGAAAATTTTAAAACCTGCTATCCAACATTTGTCTGCGGAAAATCCAACAAAAATTGTCCGATGGAGCATACACATGGTCGGATTTTCCGCCAACAGCCTGTCATCACACATTTCCTATCGGAAAATCTGATGATGTGTATGAGGCTTTACTCCCTGTGGTCAGTCTCTCTCCTCTGGAGTCAAGGAGAAAGGAACTGGCGCATGGAGTTGTATTCAAAACAGTCCAGCCAACTAAAGGCAACGTCTCTAAAAACACAATGATATGGGATAAAAGGCAGTCCGTAAGAATCACTGGGCTGCGATAATGAATATATGCTGGGATGGCATATGGGGGACCACCTGCATCTGCTGTCCTCAGAGTTGTGATGGCTCTGTGTAAATCACGAGAAGCAAGAAAGAGGGAAGGATGCGCCAACTAAGTGTAGTATACCAAGGTTTAATACATAAGGCAGGATTAAGAAAACCTACAAGATAAATAATGAAAATGGATCTCCGGGCTGTAATCAGGGCAGCCGTCATGATGTTGTCATCGGTGTGTGAGATGGCTCCAACCGCTCAGTGTGAAGAGAAGGAGGCAGTTCCTGGAGCCTCGAGGGGTCCAGAAGTGTGGACCGCCCTGCGGGTTGACGTCACCGGCGGAAACTGGAGATCACTGACAAGTGTAAGGCTAGGCAAGGCTACATGCTCGTAGCATTAGAAGGAGCCGAATGCTCCGAGTGTGTTGACATCACCTCTGGTGATGTCAAACCAGAGAATGGTCCACACAGGCTGATGTGACTTCCTAACCCCTCGAGGCTCCAGGAACTGCCTCCCTCTCCTCACACTGAGCGGTTGGAACCATCTCACACACCGAGGAAAACATCATGACAGCTGCCCGGATTCAATCAGCAACCTCCTTCTCCTCCTCATCTACCTGTGCTCTGTTCATCTCTGGCAGCTAGAGAGTTACAAGCTGCAGCCAGGATGAAAGGACTATATATATATATATATATATATATATATATTGAAAATATGTCTGTTCATGCCAAAAAACTGTATTTTATTTAAGGATAGTGATCACATGAAGCCATTTATTATCACATCGTTTTTTGGATCCTTTTTAAATCATAATGATAACAAAAATCACCCAAATGGCCCTGATCAAAAGTTTACATACCCTGAAATGTTTGGCCTTGGTACAGACACAGAAGGTGGCACACACAGGTTAAAATGGCAATTAAAGGTTAAAGTGACACTAAAGGTTCAGTTTTTTTTTTTAAGTAACAAACATGTCATACTTACCTCCACTGTGCAGTTCATTTTGCACAGAGTGGCCCCGATCCACCTGTTCTGGGGTCCCATGGCTCTCTCCCAAAGGGGGTTACCTTGCGGGTTACCTTGCAGGTGCGCTTTCGTGTCATACACTCTATAGCCGCCAAGTGTATGACTCGGCCCCGCCCCTGGTGCCCGCATCATTGGGTTTGATTGGCAACAGCAGGAGCCAATGGCTGCGCTGCTATCAATCTATCCAATGAAGAGCCGAGAAGCCGCAGAGAGCGACTCAGGATCGCGCCCATGGAAATTCGGGGCTCAGGTAAGTAAAACGGGGGCTGGGGGGCCGGGGGGCCAGACACTGCAGGCTGTTTTTTTCACCTTAATGCATAGGATGCATTAAGGTGAAAAAACACAAACTTTTTAATTTCTCCCATTTGTGGCTTTTTAAATCACAATTAGTGTCTGTGTATAAATAGTCAATGAGTTTGTTAGCTCTCACATGGATGCACTAAGCAGGCTAGACACTGAGCCATGAGGAGGTAGAAAACAACAGTCAAAAGACCTGCGTAACAAGGTAATGGAACTTTATAAAGATGGAAAAGGATATAAAAAGATACCCAAAGCCTTGAATATGCCAGTCAGTACTGTTTAATCCCTTATTAAGAAGTGAAAATTCGGGGCTCTTTTGATACCAAGCCAAGGTCATTCATTAATTCATTTATACTTGACGTCAACATTAACGCTACTATAAGAAACCTTTTACAACTACAATACCCTTTCACGTGGGCAGACATGGATATCACCTACTTAGGTGTCAAACTACCAAGATCACTTAGAAATCTATACCCAAGAAATTTCATACCTCTCCTACGCACCATCCAAACGACGTCACGACAAATAGCGAAACATGAATTATCTTTGTCAGGTAGACTTGCAGCCTTCAAAATGATATGTCTCCCCCAAATTTTATATTTTTTCAGAACGCTCCCCATCTCACTCCCCACCTCCTTCTTCAGATCCCTTCAAACGATATACTATCAATATCTTTTAAAATGAAAAAAGACCCAGATGTGCCCACCTAAAACTAATTAAACACAAACTAGCAGGAGCAGTGGGATCCATAAATTTTGAGGACTACTATTTGGCCGCCATTCTAGCCCAACTACCTGGCTGGTTCCAACCCAAACCCACTATGGACACAAGTAAAAATTCCACACTCACTCGATCCAACCTGAAAAACTGGTTACTGAGCACCCCCTTAGGCACCCCGATACCCTCATATGTCTCCCCAACTATGAAAGCCTCTGCCTTGGCCTCGAAAAAATTGGTTACCCACGTGACACACAACCCAGCCTCCCCGCAATTTCATATTCCTCTTGAATCTCTTTTGTTACTGACCCCAGACCTCTGGACCCTCAAAGGGATCCACTCCATACAAGACTTTGTCCATATGATCCGTCTTAAATCCTTCCCCCAACTACAATCCAATTATGGTCTTCCTCTCTCAGAACACTTCACCTACCTCCGTATATACCACTCCCTGTGCAATCTTCCGTTTCCACTCTATACTATTCACCCCAAAACTTGGGACTATCTCACCAACCCAACCTCCAAAACCAAGGGCATATCTCACATCTATAATCAATTCCACCAAAAAAACGTCTTCACCAAAATGACCCCACACCTCAGCTGGGAGACGGATCTAGCACACACTTTCTCCGACTACCAATGGCAACTCGCACTCCAGACCATCTACAAAGCTGCGAAATGTGCTGCCCTTTGGGAACTCACACAAAAAATATAATTAAGATGGTACCTCACACCATCCAAACTGTCTTCTTTTGACCCTCGTAACCCCTCCACTTGCTGGAGATGTCACTCGACAGCTGGGGACGTGCTCCATGTATTCTGGCTATGTCCCAATATACAAAAGTACTGGGCGGAAGTATTCCAGCTCCTCACTAAGATCACCAAAGTCTCAATTCCCCCGTCACCTGCACTAGCAATCTTAAACCTAACAATCGACGACCTCCCCTACCCCATCAGATACGTCACAACCCACATACTTCTGGCAGCCAGACTCAACATAACTAGACACTGGAAATCTGACTCACCTATGACAACATCCCAATTCTTGAACATAGTAGCCTTACACTACAGCTACGAACATATGACAGCAGCCAGCAATGGCCACTTTACCAAGACAAACAGACACTGGCAACTCTGGACTGATTGGACTTCCGCTGCGACTAGTAACTGAAGACACCAACCCACCGCCCGGCTCTTCACTTCTTGACCGAGCAATACTATGGACCCCTTTAGAGGATATATAGTACCTATGTTATTAGCCTGCTTTAAGCACTATTCACACCATTTATGTTCCACTAGTGAATCCTCTCGTGTCACTCTTGTGGCACTAAAGCTCCCATATGGGGTGCCACTTGAGATAACAGGTTTCCTTTACCGTTATTTACTTTCTACTGTTAGTCACGCTATTCGTTTACTACTAAATGTATATGATATTTACAATACGTTTGTGAACATACCTTTTACTGTTAAACCAAAAGTTTTATGTAACACCAACGTCGCTACACGATGTACAATGACGAATTGTACATTGTATTCTTATTGCAAAACAATAAAAATCTTTCATATATATATATATATATATATATATATATATATATATATATATATACTGTATTTTCTGGCATATAAGACTACCTTTTACACCAAAATTACACAGCCAAAAAGCATGGGTCGTCTTATACGCCGGGTGAAGAAGCCGCCAGATGGATATCAGTCCGCCGGGCGCTCTGTAAAATTGTAATATGTATACAGTATGCGCCGCTCAGCCAATCCCGGCGGGTGATGCACTCTGATGAATACAGAGCCTGCTAAGACTGCTTGGATTGGGTAACAACCTCTGCCAATCCGAGCAGGCTACATGAGTCAGAGTGGCGCAGGCTGATGTCACAGCCTCTGCCAATCTGAGCAGACTTTGTATCCATCAACAGATTAGTAAAATACAATGCCTGCCGTGATTGGCTCAGCGGTGCACACTGTCTGCACTCTGTATTCTGAAGTGTACCTGGCGCTACTGTACTAACACAGCATCATATACTGTGTGTACTTGGTGCTCTACATATTAACAAAGCATCCTGTACTGCACATCCAGCTCCAGATCTCCCCTAAAATACAGGTATGATTTATGGTGCTTTGGAGGAGAGGATTCATTGTTGCTACCTTCCGATTGGGGGATCTCTGGGACTTGTAGTTCACCAGTTTCCTTTTTCTGATGTTAAGTCTGATGTTTTTTTTGTTTTTTTTGTAAATGGTGTTGCCTCGGAAGGGGGGTAGTCTTTTATGGCAAGTATAGCCCCAAACCTAAGTTTTCACTGGAAAAATAGGGGGTCGTCTTATACACCCAGTCGTCTTATACGCCGGAAAATACGGTAAGTTAAATATTTTTTTTTTATACTGGTGGGGGGTGGTGAATCTAATAATTAAATCATTTAAAAAACAGTTCTACTTTAATCCAGAAGGATAACCCGTACCTCTACATTTTTTTCATCACACACCCTGTGGAAGTCTCCCAAGCTTGTCACGGTTTGATATCTCATAAATCTCCTTTTTATCACATCATTAATAAACATTCAAAACCAACACCTCATTCCTGAAATATCAGAAATCCTGTCAGGTTTTATTTCTCTATCTGAATTTCAAATTAGCCTGTCCTGAAACAACACCGATTACACCCGATAGGTTCGGTTTATTACAGTTTATTAAGCTCTTGTTAAAAAGCAAAATACAAATGTCTTTATATTTGTGAGTTTACTATCTCGTTTATAAAGTAATAGAGTTTCTCAGGTGACATGAATTGTTTTATAGTTTTATAGTCCTGTTTGTCTATTTGTACTTTTATATTAAGTGCTTTTGTTTTAACTATCTTCAGTACATGATGCAGGGTGAGGGTTGCCGACATTACCTATAGATCTGCCCGATAACCCATTGTACTTTCTATAGGTTAACTCTAGCTTTATGATAGTTTTTCTTTAAATGAACCCCTCCTGGTCAGGCTCTTCTTTCCCCTCCACCTCCTCCTATGGAGAGACTATCCCCCATATGGATGAACAATAGGAAGGAATGGTGTAAAACTCAGAGTACACTCAGGTGACTTCTGCAGTCTTTCACCATCTTGGTTGCTCTCTTCTTGTGACTCTTCCCTATATTAGTAACTCCCTGTGGTCAGTCTCTCTCCTCTGGAGTCAAGGAGAAAGGAACTGGCGCATGGAGTTGTATTCAAAACAGTCCAGCCAACTAAAGGCAACATCTCTAAAAACACAATGGTATGGGATAAAAGGCAGTCCGTAATGCCTCGTACACACGATTGGACTTTAAACCTACAAAACCGTGGAATTTTGTTCGAAGGGCGTTGGCTCAAACTTGTCTTGCATACACACGGTCACACAAATGTTGGCCAACAATTACAAATGTAGTGAAGAACTACATGTTTTTTCAGCTCTTTTGCGCCACCCTTTGGGCTCCTTCTGCTAATTTCATGTTAGTAGAAGTTTGGTGAATGTTGATTTGCGCTTTTCTTTTTGCGTTTTTCATGTAGCGCTTTTCAGTTCGCGCTTTTCAGTTTGTTTCTGAACGGCTGTTCGTCAACCTGCCCGGAGGAGATAACGTGTTATTTATTATTGGCCTTGGAGTTATTGCTTTGACATTATTTTTTTAGGTTGAATAATAATGATTTGATTTGGTATATTTTCTATATTTTTGGACGCATACAATGCACTTTTTGGTTAAGTTCTATTGGCAGATAGCATGTCTAATTAAAATATTTTTTTTTTTAATGCACAATAAAAAATTGTGTAGAATAATACTTGGCTATGTGTTTTACTTCAAATGACAGTTTGGGAGTAGACAGTTACTTTTAAAAAATACAATGTAAAATTAGCAAGGGACACCAACATAGTTGTATCTTTGATCTTAAAAACGACAGGATAATGGTGTTGTGGTAACTTGCCCCAAAAAAAAAAAAAGCATAATAATATTATTCTTGATATCACTAGAAAAAAAAAGCCTTTGAAAATTTGTTTGCAATAACTCCATCAGTATCACGAGCAAAGCAGTTTCATTATTATTGCATTAAAGAAGAAGAGAATGTGCGCTGTATTTCGATATTTCATAATTTCCCGCGTCACGAATGTTAATTCTCCATTACAAACGCTAGTTTACAAGACCGACCGCTTTCCTGCTCGCCCTTGCTTCCGAGCATGCGTGTTTGTACTTTGGGCTTTTGTCCGACGGACTTGTGTACACACGATCGGAAATTCCGACAACAGAAATTTGTCCGCGGAAAATTTTAAAACCTGCTATCCAACATTTGTCTGCGGAAAATCCAACAACAATTGTCCGATGGAGCATACACATGGTCGGATTTTCCGCCAACAGCCTGTCATCACACATTTCCTATCGGAAAATCTGATGATGTGTATGAGGCTTTACTCCCTGTGGTCAGTCTCTCTCCTCTGGAGTCAAGGAGAAAGGAACTGGCGCATGGAGTTGTATTCAAAACAGTCCAGCCAACTAAAGGCAACGTCTCTAAAAACACAATGATATGGGATAAAAGGCAGTCCGTAAGAATCACTGGGCTGCGATAATGAATATATGCTGGGATGGCATATGGGGGACCACCTGCATCTGCTGTCCTCAGAGTTGTGATGGCTCTGTGTAAATCAAGAGAAGCAAGAAAGAGGGAAGGATGCGCCAACTAAGTGTAGTATACCAAGGTTTAATACATAAGGCAGGATTAAGAAAACCTACAAGATAAATAATGAAAATGGATCTCCGGGCTGTAATCAGGGCAGCCGTCATGATGTTGTCATCGGTGTGTGAGATGGTTCCAACCGCTCAGTGTGAAGAGAAGGAGGCAGTTCCTGGAGCCTCGAGGGGTCCAGAAGTGTGGACCGCCCTGCGGGTTGACGTCACCGGCGGAAACTGGAGATCACTGACAAGTGTAAGGCTAGGCAAGGCTACACGCTCCTAGCATTAGAAGGAGCCGAATGCTCCGAGTGTGTTGACATCACCTCTGGTGATGTCAAACCAGAGAATGGTCCACACAGGCTGATGTGACTTCCTGACCCCTCGAGGCTCCAGGAACTGCCTCCCTCTCCTCACACTGAGCGGTTGGAACCATCTCACACACCGAGGACAACATCATGACAGCTGCCCGGATTCAATCAGCAACCTCCTTCTCCTCCTCATCTACCTGTGCTCTGTTCATCTCTGGCAGCTAGAGAGTTACAAGCTGCAGCCAGGATGAAAGGACTATATATATATATATATATTGAAAATATGTCTGTTCATGCCAAAAAACTGTATTTTATTTAAGGATAGTGATCACATGAAGCCATTTATTATCACATCGTTTTTTGGATCCTTTTTAAATCATAATGATAACAAAAATCACCCAAATGGCCCTGATCAAAAGTTTACATACCCTGAAATGTTTGGCCTTGGTACAGACACAGAAGGTGGCACACACAGGTTAAAATGGCAATTAAAGGTTAAAGTGACACTAAAGGTTCAGTTTTTTTTTTTTTAAATAACAAACATGTCATACTTACCTCCACTGTGCAGTTCATTTTGCACAGAGTGGCCCCGATCCACCTGTTCTGGGGTCCCATGGCTCTCTCCCAAAGGGGGTTACCTTGCGGGTTACCTTGCAGGTGCGCTTTCGTGTCATACACTCTATAGCCGCCGAGTGTATGACTCGGCCCCGCCCCTGGTGCCCGCATCATTGGGTTTGATTGGCAACAGCAGGAGCCAATGGCTGCGCTGCTATCAATCTATCCAATGAAGAGCCGAGAAGCCGCAGAGAGCGACTCAGGATCACGCCCATGGAAATTCGGGGCTCAGGTAAGTAAAACGGGGGCTGGGGGGCCGGGGGGCCAGACACTGCAAGCTGTTTTTTTCACCTTAATGCATAGGATGCATTAAGGTGAAAAAACACAAACTTTTTAATTTCTCCCATTTGTGGCTTTTTAAATCACAATTAGTGTCTGTGTATAAATAGTCAATGAGTTTGCTAGCTCTCACATGGATGCACTAAGCAGGCTAGACACTGAGCCATGAGGAGGTAGAAAAGAACAGTCAAAAGACCTACGTAACAAGGTAATGGAACTTTATAAAGATGGAAAAGGATATAAAAAGATACCCAAAGCCTTGAATATGCCAGTCAGTACTGTTTAATCCCTTATTAAGAAGTGAAAAATTCGTGGCTCTTTTGATACCAAGCCAAGGTCAGGTAGACCAAGAAAGATTGCAGCCACAACTGGCGGAAGAATTTCCCAGGATACAAACAAAAACCCACAGGTAACCTCAAGAGAAATACAGGCTGCTCTCTCCAAAAAGACGGCGTGGTTGTTTTTAGGAAGAAAATTCAACGTTACTTGAACAAAAAAGAGCTGCATGGTTGAGCTGCCAGAAGGAAGCCTTTACTGCGCCAATGCTGCAAAAAAGCCAATGAGGCATGTCAAGGTGTTGTTGGGCATATTGTAACCAGGCTTTTTTTGTGGAACTTGTACAGTAAAGGCTTATTTCTGGAAACTTGACCATACAGCTCTTTTTTGTTCAAGTATCATCGTATGTTAAATTGGTTGCACAATTAAATTGGTTGCAGCCAGACTTGGAGGGAGTGGAGGGAGATTTCTGCAGCATATTTGGCAAGTACATGACCAAGGTAGTCCAGATATCCCCAACCTTCTTTTACTGCCCTTGACCACTCATACTCCCCAGTAACCCCTTTTCTTAGCCCCCATCCCAATGATGAGAACATTTTGGAGTATAAATGGCCATATCAGCCTTTTTTTAACCAATATTAAATAATTTCCAAATTTACCAATAACATTTAGTAACGACAACTTTTAATCACAGTCTGTTGGTCTTTGACGGCACACCGAATTTAACACATTCCACCAATACACTGCTGGACCTTTTTCACCATACCATAAAGGCCTCCAGCCGTATCACCAGCTCTTGAGACCACCCCCTTCCCTCAGTACAACCATTAACGTATTCTAGCTAACCGTTCAGCTGGAATACACCAGAGGGGCACATACTACCGATGAGCCCCCAACCCCTTCCATCATGTATGTTTTCTGCCACCATCAAAGACCAAAGACACTGCCGTTACACAGCTGCTATGACAACCACTTCCATTGATCCTGAAAGAAAAGAAAACAACAAACAACACACACCAAGACAACACAGGGAGGGTGGTTGGGAAAACTGCCTCCTTCTGTCTGTCTCCCCCGACTGTTCCCCTTAAATAACACCCCTCCCACTCAGACTCTTTTCCTTTTAGTATCCTCCCCCTTAACAACCCCTCCCATCTTTAACTTCTTGTTGTCTCACTTTCCCCCTTAGTCGTGCCTGGCCCTTCACTACTTTCTTTCTCGTTTCTCCGTTACGGCCTCACTGAATCGCAGTATATATAAAATAATATGCAAAAAGTTTGGAGGGAAGCTTCAGAATGGCAAATATGTTTTCATTACAAATTATGTGAGCAGACTGCAGTTCCTCTTTAACCACTTGCCGACCGGCTCGCGCTGATATACGTCAGCAAAGTGTCACTTTCCCGGGAACCACCGTAGGTGTACGTCGGCTCCTTTAAGAGCCATAGCAGGCGTGTGCCCGCTGCGCGGCAGGGGACCCAATGCACGTGGCCGGTGGGCGCCATAGCGGGCACGAGAGCCAGAACAGGGATTTGTGTATGTAAACACAAATCCTCATTCTGACAGGCGAGAAGAGACAGATCTGCTGTTTGTAGTAATTACAAACAGCGATCTCTCTCTACTCCCAGTCAGTCCCATCCCCCCACAGTTAAAAACGCCCCTAGTGCTTAACCGCTTCCCTGCCAGTGATATTTATACAGTAATCAGTGCATTTTTATAGCACTGATCGCTGTATAAATGTCAATGGTCCCAAAAGGGTGTCAAAAGTGTCCGATCTGTCCGCCGCAATGTCGCAGTACCGCTAAAAATTGCAGATCGCCGCCATTACTAGTAAAAAAAAAAATGCCATAAATATATATTCCCTATTTTGTAGATGCTATCTTACTTTTGCGCAAACCAATCAATATACGCTTATTGCGATTTTTTTTTACCAGTAATATGTAGAAGAATACAAATTGGCCTAAACTGATGAAGAAATTTGTTTTTTAAAAACATTTTTGGGTATATTTATTATAGCAAAAAAATTGTCGCTCTTTTTTTGTTTATAGCGTGATCACATACCACCAAAAGAAAGCTCTATTTGTGGGGAAAAAAATCAGGGCTGTCTGAATGAGTGGGCACACCTGGGCACTGCCCAGGGGCCCCCGCTGCATGGGGGGGACCCTGCACTTTCCCCAAAGCAGCTGGTCCTTGAGCCCACGCTGTCCCAAAATTGGGGACCCCATGATGGCACTGAGTGATGGGTACACAGGCTGGCAGAATGCGCTCTGCTGAGCAGAACGATACCTATTATTTCACAGCCAGGAGGGTGGGGCAGGGCCAGAGCGCCAGTGATGCTCTGACCCCGCCCCATGCAGCTTGAATGCTCGGGACTCGGAGGCGGCGGGGTAGGATCTGGAGTGGGAGCTGCTGAGTCCGCAGCACTGAGAGCCCACCTCTGGTAGTGGCATTGTGGATGGTGTCTTGGTGAGCCCAGCTGTCCAGCACTGTTTGTACCGAAGGGTTTGGAATGCCCGGAGGGATGCTCCCTCCTCCTCCCCTACTTCTGCCTGCTTGATTGGTACAGGTGAGTCCAGTGCTAGAGGTGGGCACATAGCCAAAAGTTCCCATACACTGTATCTCCACTGGAAATGGGAGTAGTACATGGATGGAATAATGATGCTGGGGGGTATCAAGGGTGTATGGGAGAAAACAATGCTGAGGGGAGATCTGGGGTGCATAGGGGGTAGCAATTCTTGGGGTAGCTTGGGTGGCTATAGTGCTAGAGGTATCAGGGATGTAGAGAAGCCACAGTGTAGGGGGCATCAGGGATGTAGTGGGGTCACAATACAAGAGGTATCTTATGGTATATGGTAACAGTGCTGGGTAAATATCTAGGGTGTAGAGGGGCCAGAGTGCTGGGGGAAATATGGGGTGTAGAGGGGTCAGAGTGCTGGGGGGATATCTGGGGTGTAGAGGGGTCAGAGTACTGGGGGGATATCTTGGATGTAGAGAGGTCAGAGTTCTGGGGGGATATCTGGGGTGTAGAGGGGTCCGAGTGCTGGGGGATATCTGGGATGTAGAGGGGTCAGAGTGCTGGGAGGATATCTGGGGTGTTGAGGGGTCAAAGTGCTGGGGGGATATCTGGGGTGTAGAGGGGTCAGAGTGCTGGGGGGATATCTGGGGTGTTGAGGGGTCAGAGTGCTGGTGGTATATCTGGGGTGTAGAGGGGTCAGAGTACTGGGGGGGATATCTTGGATCTAGAGAGGTCAGAGTTCTGGGGGGATATCTGGGATGTAGAGGGGTCCGAGTGCTGGGGGGATATCTGGGATGTAGAGGGGTCAGAGTGCTGGGGGGATATCTGGGATGTAGAGGGGTCAGAGTGCTGAGAGGATATCTGGGGTGTAGAGGGGTCCAAGTGCTGGGGGATAGCTGGGATGTAGAGAGGACAGAGTGCTGGGGAGATATCTGGGATGTAGAGGGGTAAGAGTGCTGGGGGGATATTTGGGATGTTGAGGGGTCAGTGTGCTGGGGGGATATCTGGTGTGTAGAGGGGTCAGAGTGCCGATGTGATATCTGGGATGTAGAGGGGTCAGAGTGCTGGGGGGATATCTGGGATGTAGAGGGGACAGAGTGCTGGGGAGATATCTGGGATGTAGAGGGGTCAGAGTGCCGATGTGATATCTGGGATGTAGAGGGGTCAGAGTGCTGGGGGGATATCTGGGATGTAGAGGGGACAGAGTGCTGGGGAGATATCTGGGATGTAGAGGGGTCAGAGTGCTGGGGGGATATTTGGGATGTTGAGGGGTCAGTGTGCTGGGGGGATATCTGGTGTGTAGAGGGGTCAGAGTGCTGATGTGATATCTGGGATGTAGAGGGGTCAGAGTGCTGGGGGGATATCTGGGATGTAGAGGGGACAGAGTGCAGGGGGATATCTGGGGTGTAGAGGAGTCAGAGTACTGGGGAGATATCTAGGATGTAGAGAGGTCAGAGTGCTGGGGGGATATCTGGGGTGTAGAGGGGTCAGAGTGCTGGGGAGATATCTGGGATGTAGAGGGGTCAGGGTCCTGGGGGGATATCTGGGATGTAGAGGGGTCAGAGTGCTGGGGGGATATTTGGGATGTTGAGGGGTCAGTGTGCTGGGGGGATATCTGGGATGTAGAGGGGTCAGAGTGCTGGGGGATATATGGGGTGTAGAGGGGTCAGAGTGCTGGGGGGATATCTGGGATGTAGAGGGGACAGAGTGCTGGGGGATATCTGGGGTGTAGAGGAGTCAGAGTGCAGGGGGATATCTGGGGTGTAGAGGAGTCAGAGTACTGGGGAGATATCTAGGATGTAGAGAGGTCAGAGTGCTGGGGGGATATCTGGGGTGTAGAGGGGTCAGAGTGCTGGGGAGATATCTGGGATGTAGAGGGGTCAGGGTCCTGGGGGGATATCTGGGATGTAGAGGGGTCAGAGTGCTGGGGGGATATTTGGGGTGTTGAGGGGTCAGTGTGCTGGGGGGATATCTGGGATGTAGAGGGGTCCATGTGCTGGTGGGATATCTGGGATGTAGAGGGGTCAGAGTGATGGGGGGATATCTGGGGTGTAGAGGGGTCAGAGTGTTGGGGGGATATCTGGGATGTTGAGAGGTCAGGGTGCTGGGGGGATATCTGGGGTGTAGAGGGGTCCGATGCTGGGGAGATATCTGGGATGTTGAGGGGTCAGAGTTCTGGGGGGATATCTGGGGTGTAGAGGGGTCCGATGCTGGGGGGATATCTGGGATGTTGAGGGGTCAGAGTGCTGGGGGGATATCTGGTGTGTAGAGGGGTCAGAGTGCTGGTGGGATCTCTAGGGTATAGAGGGTCCATAATGCTGGGGAGGCATCAATCTAGCAGATATATTATATGCACAGAACAGCTGTGATACTATGTATGTAGTATTTCCCACTGTTTCTTGGCTGTACAGAATGATTGTTCATGTAGTTAATGCGGAGCTCCACCCAAAAGGGGAAGCTCCGCTTGTCTGCCTCCTGCCTACTTGATGTCTGTTTACCTGCGCTGTCTCCATTGTAGGGGCCCCAGAGCATTACTTTGCCCAGGGGCCCATGAGGCTATTAAGAGGGCGCTGAAAAAAAGGACATCAATTTTGTTTGGGTACAACGTCGCACGACCGGGCAATTGTCGGTTAAAGCAAAGCAGTGCCGTATCGAAAAAAATGGCGCGGTCATTAAGCAGGAAAATCTTCCGGGGATGAAGCGGTTAACCCCCTCCTTCGCCGTTGTTTTTGATGTATGAAAGGTTTTCTTAAGAAATGACACTCAGCTCCCAAGTGAATCCAGCATTGTCTTGCTGTGATCTGCTGCTCTGATGCCATAGGCCGGGTCCCACACTGCCATCTTCCCTTCTTGTGTTATTGGGAGCCAGCTGTCTGCTTCAGGTTCCTGCAACTGTCCTCTGATGATGACCTCACAGGTCCACCATGAAGCTGTTATGTGTCCCTGCTCTGAGGAAGAAGTTGGGGCCAGCCCTGGAGCACGGAGTGGGCAAATAGAAATAGACAATATTTTTTTTTTTTATACTGGTGGGTGAGTCTAATAATTAAATAATTTAAAAATCAGTTCTACTTTAATCCGGAAGGATAACCCGTACCTGTACATTTTTTTCATCACACACCCTGTGGAAGTCTCCCAAGCTTGTCACGGTTTTAAATTTCATAAATCTCCTTTTTATCACATCATCAATAAACATTCAACACCAACACCTCATTCCTGAAATATCAGAAATCCTGTCAGGTTTTATTTCTCTATCTGAATTGCAAATTAGCCTGTCCTGAAACAACACCGATTACACCCGATAGGTTCGGTTTATTACAGTTTATTAAGCTATTGTTAAAAAGCAAAATACAAATGTCTTTATATTTGTGAGTTTACTATCTCGTTTATAAAGTAATAGAGTTTCTCAGGTGACATGAAGTGTTTTATATGTAGCGCCGACACTTTTCTAAAGTGTGCGCTATAGTGAAAATTTCGTTTTTTCCAGAACTATAATGGAGTTCTGGGGGTTAATTGTATAGGTCTTTTACTTTGGCATCAGTCTGGCTGGGCTGTACTGGAGTTCTGCCTGGTCATAGGTGCATTGAGGCACCTGTGACAGGCTGAGAACCAAGCCTGGTTGGACTTGTTAGGTACCAATCTTTCTTGGAGCCAATCAGTGGGCGCGTCTGGCCCTGCTGTGTAGTCTGGGAAGGGATATTTAAGATGCTGAAGTCACATGTTCAGGGTTCAGCTTGCTTGTTTGATTCCTGGTTCTGGTCCGGACCAACCCCGTGAGGGGTCCCGGAGCCAGGAGTGTCTGCTGCCCCCGTAAGCATGGTCACCCTGACCAGCCCCAGAGGCCCTCATGGTCTGGGGATCCGTCCGTTTCCGAGCCTCGGAACTGGCTAAGTTCGAGGCCCAGTAACTGAAGGAGGATTTGGGGGCGTCCCGGTGTGCTCTCGTTATTGGAGAGACACAGCAACTCGTACAAGCGACCAGGGGAGGACTCTTCGGAGGAGGGCCAAGAAGCTGGCTGCTCGGTAAGAGCCTGGGAGCTGAAGTTGTATGGACACTAGTGAATCCACATTTCTTACGGTATCGCCAAGGTGGCTAAAGATCCAGGTACCGTGGGAAAAGTTCCTAATTTAACTTCAATTACAACCTAGTCTGTGGCAGAGACTTTGCAAATCTTTCGAGTCACTTGTTGGCTGCTAAATCTACAGTTAGAGGTTTATTCAGCAGTGAAGCGCCCAGTTGCGAGTGGCTACTCTCTGGGCTATCTAAAGAGACATTCAATTGATGTCAGCAGTTCTGAAGTGCCTGAGTTTTATCACCCGTGACCTCTATTCCCAATTGAGAGACTGTGTTATAGTTGAACGTTACCCCTGCAAATAAAAATCCTTAAAAGGACTTTTGAGTGTCAGCTTCTGAAGTTACTGGGTACTAACCCTGGGAACCACTAGACAACGAGCGACGAGCTTCAAGGAGGAGGTAATTGGTAAGCCCAGCAAATTCATGGCCGCCCCCAGGGGTTATGGCCGCTACATGTACTTTTATATTAAGTGCTTTTGTTTTAACTAGCTTCAGTACATGATGCAGGGTGAGGGTTGCCGACATTACCTATAGATACCCCATTGTATTTTCTATAGGTTAACTCTAGCTTTATGACAGGTTTTCTTTAAATGATCCCCTCCTGGTCAGGCTCTTCTTTCCCCTCCACCTCCTCCTATGGAGAGGCTATCCCCCATATGGATGAACAATAGGAAGGAATGGTGTAAAACTCAGAGTACACTCAGGTGACTTCTGCAGTCTTTCACCATCTTGGTTGCTCTCTTCTTGTGACTCTTCCCTATATTAGTAACTCCCTGTGGTCAGTCTCTCTCCTCTGGAGTCAAGGAGAAAGGAACTAGCGCATGGAGTTGTATTCAAAACAGTCCAGCCAACTAAAGGCAACGTCTCTAAAAACACAATGATATGGGATAAAATGCAGTCCGTAATGCCTCGTACGCACGATCGGACTTTCCACCTACAAAACCGTGGAATTTTGTTTGAAGGGTGTTGGTCTAAACTTGTCTTGCATACACACGGTCACACAAATGTTGGCCAACAATTACAAACGTAGTGACGTACTACATGTTTTTTCAGCTCTTTTGCACCACCCTTTGGGCTCCTTCTGCTAATTTTTATGTTAGCAGAAGTTTGGTGAGAGTTGATTTGCGCTTTTCTTTTTGTGTTCTTCTTGTAGCGCTTTTCAGTTTGCGCTTTTCATTTCATGCTTTTCAGTTCGTTTTTGAACGGCCGTTCGTCAACCAGACATATTGTGGAATCAGAGGAGATAACGTGTTATTTATTATTGGCCTTGAAGTTGACATAATTTTTTCAATTTTTTTTAACTCACTCACCCATGTCTTTATGGACCTTGCTTTGTGCACTGGTGCGCAGGCATGTGGAAACAGAAAGGGGATATCCCCAAACTGTTCCCACAAAGTTGGGAGCATGAAATTGTCTAAAATGTCTTGGTATGCTGATGCCTTAAGAGTTTCCTTCACTGAAACTAAGGAGCCAATCCTAACCCCTGAAAAACAACCTCATATCATAATCCTCCCTCCACCAAATGATTTGGACAATTTCATGTTCCCAACTATGTGGGAACAGTTTGGGGACGGTCCCTTTCTGTTCCAGCATGACTGCGCTCCAGTGCAAAGCAAGGTCCATAAAGACGTGGATGAGCGAGCTTGGGGTGGAGGAACTTCATACCTCCCAACGTTCTGAGATGGGAATTAGAGACACTTATTAGTAAAAGTATGTAGGCATAGAAAAAACACCCTGTCATGCCCTCCCTAAAGGAGAATTGTACAAAAAAATATTTTGTTAAACCCACCACTACTATTCCTTTATATTGGCCTTTGAAATTTACAAATTGGATGAAAGGTTTAGCCCTGTAAAACACTTTTTGATAGATAATTAGTGCATTTTATATACAACTATATAGATCAGACCAAAATGATGGACAAATGAGGAGGAAAGAGGGACAGAGGGACTTTGTTCAGAATGAGGGACAGTCCCTCAAAATCAGGCACAGTTGGGAGCTATGAACCATGACTGGCCTACACATCACTAATATACTCCCAAAATACCAACGAAGCCGATCTCTTCGGTCCTTCCAAGACCTTCTACTCTCTAGCTCCCTTGTCACCTCCTCCCATGCTCGCCTCCAGGATTTCTCTAGAGCTTCTCCCATGCGTTGGAACTCCCTACCCCGATCTGTCCGACGGTCCCCTAATCTATCCTTCTTTAGACGATCCCTGAAAACCCTTCTCTTTAAAGAAGCTTATCCTGCTTCTAACTAATACACTGTTTTACTTTCTCCATCAGCTCATCCCCCACAGCTATTTCCTTTAATATCAATTGACCCTCCCTCCTAGATTGTAAGCTCTAATGAGCAGGGCCCTCTGATTCCTCTTGTACCAAATTCTAATGCAACTGTAATGTCTGCCTTCATTTTGATAAGTGCTGCGCAAACTGTTGGCGCTATATAAATCCTGTATAATAATAATAATAATAATACAAAGAGTCCTGACCTCAACCCGATAGAACACCTTTGGGATGAATTAGAGCGGAGACTGCAATCCAGGCCTTCTCGTCCAACATCAGTGCCTGACCTCACAAATGTGCTTCTGGAAGAATGGTCAAACATTCCCATAGACACTCCTAAACCTTGTGGACGGCCTTCCCAGAAGAGTTGAAGCTGTTATAGCTGCAAAGGGTGGGCCAGCTAAATATTGAACCCTACAGACTAAGGCTGCATTCACACCTGAGCGTAGCTTTTCAGGCAGAAAATCGCGCAAATCGCGGCGTTTTTTTGCGGCGTTTTTTACCGCGATTTGCGGCGTTTTTTACCGCGATTCGCGGCGTTTTTTTACCGCGTTTTGCCGCGAATTTTGTGCAGAGCAAAAGGTCACCAATGTAAAAAGAAAAAAAACGCCCAAATCTGCCCGATTCGCGACAAAAAAGGGTCCGGAACTTGTTTGAGCTTCAGGCGTAGGGCTTCAGGCGTTTTGGAGTTGAGATGTGAACCATCTCCATAGAGAATAATGTATTTTTTCCCCTCTAGCGTTTTGTAGCTTCAGGCTTCAAGCTACAAAACGCTCAGGTGTGAATGCAGCCTAAGACTGGGATGCCATTAAATTTCATGTGTGTGTAAAAGCAGGTGTCACAATACTTTTGTTAATGTAGAGTATGTTGGGGGGAATGTAATCTCTATGAGTGGTAATAAATACCCTTAAATGTTACTCTGCCACATTATTCAGCATGCATGCAATTTAGTTTACTCTGAAAATCCATAAAAATCGAAATCTGTTTATCTTAGTATTTGCAAGGGCCATCACACACTTTGTGATTTAAAAAAGAAAACCCCAGAGTTGTCTTTTTCTATAATTTATGTAGTATGTTTATCCACTTAACCTCGATGGCCTACGGGTTCATTAATTCACTTTTCCTCTTCTGTAGTTATAAGCTGTTTCCTAGGACGGCACATACAGTGCAGGTGACCTTAATAGGTTGAAAACTCTTCTATTTATCAGCGTGAGCCGTTCCTGATAATCAGGACGCTCGCCGGAACATGAAGGCAATTTCATGTAAAGCTGTTTATTGTCATTTTTGGTTACGGTTTGTTCCAAATGCCCAACTGCTGCTTGAAATAAAAAATTGCACAAAACAAAAGCAGTGTATGTTCTTTATTTTTTTTTTTTCCGTATGGCTTATGTGGTTGGGACAGCGTTTTTGAAGGGTATTGCTAATTGTTCTCAATTAATTGGATGGTTGTATCTGGTGGAAGGGAACTCCAAAGCTAGATGCACTGACGTGCTGCTTAAAGCGGAACTAGACCTTCCAATAATATTCAACCAAGGAAGCTGCCATCTTCTTCGCCATCTTCAACTGCCATGATGCTGCACATGTGATCAGTTATGACTAGACATGTGCACAACAAAAAAAATAGTTTATTTTCGTTTCGTTTTTTTCGTTTCCGTTGATTCGTAACGATTCGTAAATTCGTAAGTCGTCGGTGTTCATATTCGTAACGATTCGTATTTTCGTAAGAGTTATTTTTTCGTTGATTCGTATTTCCGTTAAATTCCGTTTAATTTTCGTTTATTCGTTTGTTCGAAATTCGGACGCATTCGTATTTATTCGTACATTCGTAACATTCGTAACATTCGTAGATTCGTATTCGGAGCATAATTTATAATGTTATGTAATGTGTATGCTATTATTACATTTTAAGAGACACGGAAAATTACGAATCGAAAAAAAAAGTTACGAATGTACACATTTTTTCGTTCAATCCATTAAGCAACGCCATTGTAAGAGATACGGAAAATTACGAATCGAAAAAAAAAAAAAAAGTTACGAATTTTTTCGTTCAATCCATTCGAAACACGTTAAGCAATGCCATTGTAAGAGATACGGAAAATTACGAATCGAAAAAAAAAAAGTTACGAATTTACGAATTTTTTCGTTCAATCCATTCGAAGCACGTTAAGCAATGCCATTGTAAGGGACACGGAAAATTACCAATTCAACAAAAAAAAAAAGTTACGAATGTACAAATTTTTTCGTTCTTTTTGATTTTCGTTGTTCCTGTTTTCGTTTTTCGGATTTTCCTCTTTCGTACATTCGTTGTTTCTAATTAGTTTTTTTCGGATTTTCGTTGTTTTCGGATTCGTTCATTTCGAACGATTCGTTATTCGTTAAAAATTTTAGCGAATCGTTCGTTCATTCACACGAAAACGAACGAAAATAACGAAAAAAAACGAGAAAAAAACGAAACAAATTGCACATGTCTAGTTATGACTCCAGCCATTTAATGGTTTGGCAGTTTGGTTGACAGCACAACCAATGTCACCAATGTGACAGTTACATTGCCGGCACATGCCAGAAATGTAACTCTTTTTTTGAAACTGATAAATTAATGGGTCCACTTTAACCACTTGCCAACTAGACATGTGCACATTTTTTTTTGTTTGGGAATTTCGTTTTCGTCTGAAAAATAAATTTATTTAGTTACTCCCGAAATTCGTTTTTATTTATTTTGTTTCGTTGAAAAATGCATTCATCCGAAAATCTGAAATAATTAAGGTCGAATCTGTCATTGAAGGATTATGGTGTCTGTACGACGCCGCAATCGTACATTTCCGGTCGAATGTTCCGCCTACAAGCTATAGTAGAATTCTAATGCTGAATGACACTAGTAATAATTATATTTATTAATTTGTATTACTAGTCAACCAACATTAGAATTCTTCTATAGCCTATGGGCGGAGCATTT
This sequence comes from Lithobates sylvaticus, assembly GCA_028564925.1. Lineage (NCBI taxonomy): Eukaryota > Metazoa > Chordata > Amphibia > Anura > Ranidae > Lithobates > Lithobates sylvaticus. Next base: position 41,451,546 of record CM053030.1, read on the forward strand.
GACCATAAATGTCACCTCGTGCCGACTGCTTCGTCGAATCTTCATGTCGAATCTTTTCTCTCTATGTCGAATAATCTTGGACTAATAGAGTTAGGTTAGTCACATTCGGCCTTTTTTGCTATTGTCTCTATAATGTCGAATCTTTTCTCTCTATGTAGAATAATCTTGGTCTAGTAGAGCTAAGGTTAGGCACATTGGCCCACAGGTTCGATGGACACAGATCACTATTGTCAGCGTCATGTCGAATCTCCTATCTATATCGAATTGTCGCTACGAAAATGAAAATAAAGCATTTTTTTAATGTCGGATCTTTCGGTTTTCGGATTCTGCACGTTTGTTATCGTTATCGATAACAAAAATACCAGAAATTCGGACGAAAATGCATTCGGACAAAAACTAATGCACATGTCTGTTGCCAACCGCAATATGTGTGTATATATATATATATATATATATATTGCGGTTTGTAAGTGGTTTACTGGGATTATAGCTAAAGATATGCAAACTCAGAGGAGAAGAAAGCAGGATTTGCCCAACCAGAAGGGAGGTGTGCATACAGGAAGATCTGGTGATGACCTTGTTGCAGAGAGACCTTTCTGGAGAGAAAGAGGCTGAGCCATTGGAGAGCCCTTCACCGTGTGGGCAAAGTTTCACCAGAGAGTACAGAGGTGTGCGGAGGTACAGAGCCACTGCCAGGATACAGACCGGAGCCGCCCAGGCAACCCAGAATGAGTGGACACCTAACCAAAGGAGACAACTGCTGCTGTGTCGATGGGTTTTCTTGGAATCGAGACGCAGAACAGAGAACCCAAAATTACCAAGCAGCTTATTTGGGGGTAGAGCTACATGCATACAAAGAAATGCTGAAAAATAGGCAAAGTATGCACAAAATGGAGCAGAAAAAAAATGTAAAGAATGGGCAGGAAGCAGAATGGACAGAGTTATGGGAACATGGAGCAAACAGAGTATTGGGGAAGATGGAGTGCAAAGAATGTTGGGATGATGGAGTGTGGGGAGGATGAGGTGTACAGAGTGATAAGAATAGTCGGGTTGGAAAGGATGGAGTGCAAAGAGAGCTGGGAAGGGGGAATGGACAAAGTTTCAGGGAAAAGTGAGCAGACACAATGCAACAGACAGAATGGACAGAAAATAAAGTCTCAAACATGGGGGAGATGGAGAGGACAGATTGTGGGAAAGAGGATGCAGCACAAAGAGTGCTGGGAAGGTGGAATGGATTAAGTTTTGGGGAAGAGTAGGCAGTGAGCAGAAAATGGAATGGACAGAATGGGCAAATAAAGCGGTAAAGCATTGGGGAGATGATTGTAGGAAAGCAGACAGAGTGTGCATGCGATCTGTGTTCAGCTTTAAAATGTAGTTTTGGTCAAAAAATACAAACAAATGTAGCCCCCCGCCACCCCCCAAGGCATGTGAGACTCTCAGAAGCAGGGTGGGCTATAATGCTGTTGCCCTTGTCAATAGTGGAGCAATGTGTACAACTGGGTGCCAGTTACTTGTGTATACTAACATAGGACATTACTGATTCAATACCCCTGGGGTTAGAGGGTTAGGGCACAGGGTACTCATAAACAGAGGACATACGAACTCCAGGTGAGGCGACAAAAATGGTACTCACAACCTTCACAGAGAACCTTAACCACTTCAGCCCCGGAAGGATTTACCCCCTTCCTGACCAGAGTGTTTTTTGCGATTCGGCACTGCGTCGCTTTAACTGACAATTGCGCGGTCGTGTGACGTGGCTCCCAAACAAAATTGACATCCTTTTTTCCCACAAATGGAGCTTTCTTTTGTTGGTATTTGATCACCTCTGCGGTTTTTATTTTTTGCGCTATAAACAAAAAAACAGCAACAATTTTGAAAAAAACACATTATTTTTTACTTTTTTCTATAATAAATATCCCCCAAAAATATATAAAAAAAAACTTTTTTTCCTCAGCTTGACTGATACGTATTCTTCTACATATTTTTGGTAAAAAAAAAAATCACAATAAGCGTTTATTGATTAGTTTGCACAAAAGTTATAGCGTCTACAAAATAGGGGATAGTTTTATGCCATTTTTATATAAAAAAGATGTTTTACTAGTAATGGCGGTGATCAGCGATTTTTATCATGACCGTGACATTATGGCGGATGCATTGGACAATTTTGACATATTTTTGGGACCATTGGCATTAATACAGCGATTGATGCTATAAAATTGCATTGATTACTGTAAAAATGTCACTGGCAGTGAAGGGGTTAACCACTAGGGGCAGGGAGGGGTTAAGTGTGTCCTAGGGGCATGTTTCTAACTGTCTGGGGGGCGTGGCTGTGTGTGACACCACACTGATCGCTGCTCCCAAAGACAGGGAGCAGACGATCAGTGTGCTGTCACTAGGCAGAACGGGGAGATGCTGTTTACATCGGCATCTCCCCATTCTTCAGCTCCATGACACGATCGCGGGTATCCCCGCGGCACGGTCATGGAGCTCACGGCAGGCGCGCGCGTGTGTGCACAGCGAGAATTTCAAAGTAACGTACGGGTAAGCTACTTTGCCCAGCCTGCCATTTTGCCGAAGTATATGTGCCGACAGCAGTCGGCAAGTGGTTAAAGCCACTTCAGCAGTCTCTGAATTCAGCTCCTGGATGCTACGTATGATACTGTCCAGCTACTGACACCCAAGAGAAAATTAACCATATTCCATTGAGGTCCCAGCTTCAATTCAGCTTCTGCAACCCATCAAGGTGCCTCGAGTTCCCAGCTTCTGACACTGGGATGTGAAGCTTTACTCTACTATAGACTGTGTGTATGGGACAAATGACACCATGAGAACTACATGCATGATCAATGCACATCTTATGCAGGTGAAGAACAAAGGTGTGGATAGGAAGGTTTATAGTGTCTTTATAATAGGGCTGTGTAAATTAAAGATTAATTCATCGATTAATTGTTAATTTCTTTGATCGATCAAAATTCTTTTGATCGGTACTCACCTCTCTGCCGGCTTCCGGGTCTTCAGGGATTTCCGTCGGAGATCCGGTGACATCACCAGACTCCTTCCCCCTTCCCCAAATGCCTTTGTCTGCTAGAACTAAGAGAAATAAGATATGGGTGGTACCTCGTCCTACTGAATATACAAAAAGAAAGGAACAAGAGGGGGTTTAGCCAACCTGACGGACTATCGCGGTACCTGAACAAAAACGGATAACCCGTAATAGATATTTTATACAAAAATTAATTTATTATAGAAAATTTGAACAATAATATACATGAATATATAAAAAAATAATAAGGATTTAGTCATTGGATATAGGATATACATATAGACATCTCCGGTTACATTGGTAGATCTTAAGTGCTGATCAAAAGATGGTTGACGCGTTTCGCTCTTAGCTTCATCAGAACCAATGAGCAGCAATTTTAATATCTGTGGTATAATTCTAAGGAAGGAAAAGTGAGAGTTATTTGAGAGTGAGCCATATAGTCTCCTGGTATATCTACTGAAATAGTGTTGCTTTTAATCATTCTTTCTGGATAGTTTGTCTTTAGCCTACCTTACAGGTAAATATTCCTGTTCGAAGGAATCCACTTCAATGGTAGAGACATAAAATCCATTATTGCATAGGGTAAAAACAGAATCCCCGCAAGGGAGTAATCGCCAGATTGGTTTTATTGAAGAGGTTATTCCAATAGGAACAAGTGCAGTTACTAAGAGAGAGGGGCAACAACAAAGGAGCCAAAGAAGAAAGACAAAAAAACTGGGGGGACTTGGGTAATTGTTTTCCCGCCCTACTCCCCCCACGGTGGCTGGCGTAGCGGTGGAGGGTAGAGAGGGATCTGTCGCCTGCCCCCTATCTCCCCATATGATGTGCAATACCTAGGAGAGACAAGCAAAAACCAACAATGGGTCCCCTTTTTTCTTCCCTTTTTTTTATTTATTTATTTTTTTTTAATTATTTTTTTTATTTTTTATTTTTTTATCTATTTGTTACTTTCTTTCGTTGTCTACAACCCTTTTATAGCTACCTCTAGTTGCTAGTAAGCACCAAGTGGAGAAAGTCACACAATAGACACTCTACCCCTAATATACCTCTATCTGTTGCTAGGATTTATGGGAACTGCTGCCAGGTATTGCCAGGGTGTCCGGCTCCCGTGGCCGGTCCCTCTGCACGTGCGCATATGTGACTGCTCCGACTGGAGCTGCTAAACCTGTTCTTTGGTGTTCTCTCTGCGCATTGGCGCCACTGCGTTGGACGTCGCGCTGGCAGAGATAGATCCTACGCTATGGGATAATGACGTTCATGACGGCTGCGCATGCACGGCCGCCCGCCCTATGGGCGGGAAGTGCTGGGGCCATTGTTCCAGCGTGCCGATGACGCTGGTCTTTGTACAGCGCACCGGCTTCCGTCATGGGATGCGTGCGCACCGGATTCATGTTGCGGATCCCCACGGTGGTCTGGGCTAATTGGTGGCCGGCACATGCGCCCAGTAAACCCGGGAGCCGACGTACACATCTACATAGATAAGCCAGCCCCTTATCCCAGCTGTTCTGAGTATAGCCATAACGAGCATCCGCCCTGAATTGGCGGGAATTGCTAGTACTTAACCAACACTCCTGCAAATGGTTTTGCAGATGAAGTGCTGGGAAGGTGACTCTCGTGCTGTACTCAACTGAAAGGTATGCGCTACGATTTATTGAAGGGGAACTTTGATGCTAATGTTCATCAAGGTGAAATGCAGCATATACCACCTAACTTTTTATTATACTTTTAACCTCTAATTGATCCTACAACCTCTATTCACTCTTTCAGACCCAGTGTAGGACAGTCTAGTCCGTGGGACTGTTCCCACGGACTTCAGGGTGCCCTTCCCAGACAGAGGTAGTGTCTCCATTGGACACATCCAGGTACACCGTAGTACATTTATCTATGGCAATTATGTAGTAGACTACTCTAGAAGGTCAACATTACCTTAAAACTGCATCTGCCTTTGTTATTAGAATTCTAACCAATCGGATAGCTTTGAATGGTCCGTCCAAGATTAACCCAAGCCTGGCTGATTTCCGGCTACCTTGAGTTTAACCAAGCCCTATGAGGTAGGAGATACCGGACTGCAAGCCCAAATTAATTGTTAAACCAAATAGGATAGTACTGACTACCCTTCTTTATTTATTGTCCCCAGGTGGACAATACGTGCCCAGCCTTAATATCTCTATCTATTTAGTGGAGATGGGCCTCCGCTATCAATTTCTATCTATTAGAATCAGCAATGAAATAGACGTAAGTATACACATAGTTGCTGATTATACATATATTCTGTATTGAATTTACCCCAACTTCGGTACATATACTTATATTAATTAATAAACATTTTTTTTATTTTTTTTTATTTTTATTTTTTTGTCTTTCTTCTTTGGCTCCTTTGTTGTTGCCCCTCTCTTAGTAACTGCACTTGTTCCTATTGGAATAACCTCTTCAATAAAACCAATCTGGCGATTACTCCCTTGCGGGGATTCTGTTTTTACCCTATGCAATAATGGATTTTTATGTCTCTACCATTGAAGTGGATTCCTTCGAACAGGAATATTTACCTGTAAGGTAAGCTAAAGACAAACTATCCAGAAAGAATGATTAAAAGCAACACTATTTCAGTAGATATACCAGGAGACTATATGGCTCACTCTCAAATAACTCTCACTTTTCCTTCATTAGAATTATACCACAGATATTAAAATTGCTGCTCATTGGTTCTGATGAAGCTAAGAGCGAAACGCGTCAACCATCTTTTGATCAGCACTTAAGATCTACCAATGTAACCGGAGATGTCTATATGTATATCCTATATCCAATGACTAAATCCTTATTATTTTTTTATATATTCATGTATATTATTGTTCAAATTTTCTATAATAAATTAATTTTTGTATAAAATATCTATTACGGGTTATCCGTTTTTGTTCAGGTACCGCGATAGTCCGTCAGGTTGGCTAAACACCCTCTTGTTCCTTTCTTTTTGCCTTTGTCTGCTAATGAAGGGAAGGGGGGATGAGTCCGGTGACGTTGAAGTTCTGATTGAACGTAGCGCGTACGGGGGAGGAGCTACACATGATGTCACCCGCTGCTGCCCTACGGAACTAACACGATTGTCGGCTTTACATGCTGTGTTTTTATCATCTTTATGTGAATAGTTTGTGTTTGAACACAAAAATGTAATCTTATACTTAAGCGGTGAGCAGTTAGATCTTTTCTTTCTACCCATGACCTGGCGTCCTTGCTGAGATCTAAGGAGACGTGAGAGAAGTTTATGGTCCGTGTTAACCCTTTTGATACCCGCTTGCATGACCACCGGTTTGCACAGGGGTCCATGCCATAAGGTGAGACTGATTAGTTAGACCGGAGGTGGAGGGATTGTCACGCTACTGTGGAAAAAAAAATTACATACGTCAAAACTTATTTGTGTGAACTGTAAAGTTAAGTCGTGGATTGTGGAAACTAACTAGTGTCGGGTGATTGTATATAGTGTATACCACATTTACCACATTTACCACTGACTAATGCAGAGTTGCAATGCAAGGAGATCAGCTAAAAGTAGTTGGATCTGTATGTGCGTTATAATTAATCGAAATTAGTCGATTAATCGATTAAAAAAAATTGATTAATCGAGCACGAAAATTTTAATCAGTAACAGCCCTACTTTATAATGCTTGACGAAGCCGTCCTGCATGGCTTCGAAACATTACATTCTTCTGATGTCATGTGATCATCTCAAATAAAACTTTTGGACGTTATTTGAAGATCCCTGAAGTTTTATTCCTGAGCTTGGTTGTCTGCCAGGGACTGTAAACTAGTGTGTAAGTTGAATTCTGCCTAGGAAAAAAAAAAAAGACACCACTATACTGGGCAGAGATCTTTTTACTGCAGTAAGTCAACAATTAATGTATTTGATCCCAACAGGTCGAGTTGCCCCAATGCTACCAGAGTCCAAAGTTTTATTATTCAGTGACACCTTACTGGGCTGTGCATGGAAAGTGCGGTAAGATTTAAAACCAAAAATTTAGGCATTTACTCTTCTCTTTAAGGATTGTGTCCTAAGAATTTAGGAAATTACTGGAACAAGCTTATCTTGGACGCCCAGTACAAGTACAGTTATGAGACAATTTACAAAGTAAATCGCCAAAGAAAAATGAATGGAGCCCTGTTCTACAAGCATACTATAAGATTAGACACGAAGAGCTTGATTTACTAAAATTGGAGAGTGCAAAATCAGGTGTAGCTCTGCATAGAAACCAGTTATCTTCCATTTTTTCTTGTCAAAGCTTAATTGAACAAGCTGAGTTAGAAGTTAGAAGCTGATTGGCTAGCATGCGCAGCTGCAACAGATTTTGCACTCTTCAGATTTCGTAAATCAACACCGGACTGTCCTTAGTTGTTGGCTTTATTGTCTGTGGATTTCATTGCTTATCAGTATTGGATACCTTGAGACAGTGCCTTTTACAACTGGCACATGAGAGTCACCAATTGTAAAAACAAAGAAAAAACTACGTGAGGTATACTGGTGGCCAGGTATGGATTCCAAGATTATGTGACTACACCTGTGGTCAGGCATGGATTCCAAGACTAAGTGACTATACTGGTGTTCAGGCATTAAATCCAAGACTATTTGACTATGCTGGTGGTCAGGCATGGATTCCAAGACTGTGTGACTTTACTAGTTACCAGGCATGGATTCCAAGACTACCGGACTATACTGGTGGTCAGGCATGGATTCCAAGTCTATGTGACTATACTGGTGGTCAGGCATGAATTCCAAGACTATAGGACTATACTGGTGGTCAGGCATGGAGTCCAAGACTACATGACTATACTGGTGTTCAGGCATTGATTCCAAGACTATATGACTATACTGGTGGTCAGGCATAGATTCCAAGACTGTGTGACTTTACTAGTAGCCAGGCATGGATTCCAAGACTACTGGACTATACTAGTGGCCAGGCATGGATTCCAAGACTATGTGACTATACTGGTGGTCAGGCATGGAGTCCAAGACTATGTGACTATACTGGTGTTCAGGCATTGAATCCAAGACTATTTGACTATGCTGGTGGTCAGGCATGGATTCCGAGACTGTGTGACTTTACTAGTTGCCAGGCATGGATTCCAAGACTACCAGATTATACTGGTGGTCAGGCATGGATTCCAAGACTATGTGACTATACTGGTGGTCAAGCATGATTCCAAGACTATACGACTATACTGGTTGTCAGGCATGGAGTCCAAGACTACGTGACTATACTGGTGTTTGGGCATTGATTCCAAGACTATATGACTATACGTGTGGTCAGACATGGATTCCAAGATTTCGTGACTATACTGGTGTTCAGGCATTTACTAATGTGTTCAGGCATGGATTCCAAGACTATGTGACTATACTGGTGGCCAGGCATGGATTCCAAGACTATATGACTATACTAGTGACCAGGCATGGATTCCAAGATTTTGTGCCTACACTGGTAGCCAACGATGGATTTTCAAGTACTAACGATCGTTCAATCTTGAGACATAACAATGGCACTCCATCCAGTGCCATATTCTGATTCTGCCTTGTAGGTCCTTTCACAGAGACACCTGTGGATTGTCAGTTTGCTATAACTTTAGTTGAGTATTACAGTATATTGCTCAGAAATTGTGTTTGTCTCACATATAACATCTGCTACTGTAATTGCATTTCTCTCCATAGTCTTCAGCAGGGAAGTTAACCCCAAGAAACTAATGTCTGACAATGGACTACAGTTTGTTTCATCTGTTTTTAAATTCTTTCTAAGAAAGAGAAATATGGTGCATAGGAAATCACCAGTTTATTACCATCCCCCCCCCCCCCAAGCAAATAGAGCGATTGAGAGATTTAACAGAAGCCCAGATCGCAAATCTTACAGGGAAATATTGTAAAGTATTTATTACATGTCTACAGAGTGGCTAGACACGCATCTATACAAGCATCACCAGCTGAACAGAAATACTACCTGGCATACCAATGTGTATTAAACTATATATTGCTGTCATACAACTCTGAAACCAGCAGCTTGCAAAATATCAACAAGATAAATGTCAGGCATATGCTGATCTGAAACCCATTTTCAGCCTGGACCTCTAGTTAAATTTAAAAACCTGACTTATTGAAACAAGATCAAATTTTCCAATCTGTTTAGTGTGAAAAGTCAATGAGAATCTTACACTTATGAAATATCTGATGGACTCATATGCAATGCCAGTCGTCTTGGACTTTTAGCAAGTTTCATTTGTTGAAGGACATTTTCCTATTCCTATTGATTGCACTCAAACTGGAGACCAGGAACTCATATCACCTTGGTATAGTTAACAAACATGTCATACTTACCTCCTCTGTGCAAGGGTTTTGCACAGAGTGGCCCCGATCCTCCTTTTCTGGGGTCCCGCTGCGGCACTCCTGGCTCCTTCTGTTCTTGAGTGCCCCCAAGGAGAGACGCATTCCATGGGGGCGCTCGTGCAGGCACGCTCCTGAGTCCTGCTGCTGCGTCCATTGACACAGACAGCAGGACTCTGCCCCGCCCCCCCGTCTCCCGTGTCACTGGATTTGACAGCAGTAGGATCAGGTGCTCGTTCCTATCACTGAAACGACCGAGTTCAGGTAAGAAAAAGGGGGGGGGGGGGGTCTGCAGGGGTGCTGCAGCAAAAAAGTTTTTTTCACCTTAATGCATAGATGGTTTTACAACAGTGGTGTCACTAGGGTTGGTGTCACCCGGTGCAGAAAAAATTGGTGTCACCCCCCCTCCACCAACTATAGTCCCCCCCTCAGTACAGACCCCCCCTCCACTAACTACAGGCCCCCCTCAGTATAGATCCCCCTCCCTCAATACAGACCCCCCACACTAAGTACTGACCCTCCTTCCTTAGTATACCCCCCCACTAAGTATAGACCCCCCTCCCTCAGTACAGACCCCCCTCCATCAGTATAGTCCTTCACCCTCATTACAGACCCCCTCCCTCATTATAGACCCCCTCAGTGCACACCCCCTATCCGTATAGACCCCCCTCAGTGCATACCCTCTCCCTCAGTATAGACCCCCTCAGTGCATACCCCCATCAGTATAGACCCTCCCTCAGTATAGACCCCCTTAGTATATACCACCCCTCAGTGCATACCCCCCATCAGTATAGACCCCCCTCAGTGCATACCCCCCTCAGTATAGACCCCCTTAGTATATACCACCCCTCAGTGCATACCCTCATCAATATAGACCCCCCTCAGTGCATACCCCCCCTCAGTATAGACCCCCTTAGTATATATCACCCCTCAGTGCATACCCCCATCAGTATAGACCCCCTCAGTGCATACCCCCCTCAGTATAGACCCCCTTAGTATAGACCCCCCTCAGTGCATACCCCCATCAGTATAGACCCCCTCAGTGCATACCCCCATCAGTATAGACCCCCCTCAGTGCATACCCTCCCTCAGTATAGACCCCCTTAGTATATACCACCCCTCAGTGCATACCCCCCATCAGTATAGACCCCCCTCAGTGCATACCCCCCTCAGTATAGACCCCCTTAGTATATACCACCCCTCAGTGCATACCCTCATCAATATAGACCCCCCTCAGTGCATTCCCCCTCCTCAGTATAGACCCCCTTAGTATATACCACCCCTCAGGGCATACCCCCATCAGTATAGACCCCCCTCAGTGCATACCCCCCTCAGTATAGACCCCCTTAGTATATACCACCCCTCAGTGCATACCCCCAATCAGTATAGACCCCCCTCAGTGCATATCCCCCTCAGTATAGACCCCCCTCAGTGCATATCCCCCTCAGTATAGACCCCCCTCAGTGCATATTCCCCTCAGTATAGACCCCCCTCAGTGCATACACCCCTCAGTATAGACCCCCCTCAGTGCATACCCCCATCAGTATAGACCCCGCTCAGTTGTATATAAAATGCACTTTTTATCTTTCAAAAAGTGTTTCCCAGTGCTAAATCTTTCATTCAATTTCTAAAATGCTGCATTTGTGAATTTCAAAAGCCAATATAAAAAAAAAAGTAGTGGTAAAAAATAAAATAAAATAAACACTTATGGGTTGAACTAATAATTTTTTTTGGTATAATTCTCTTTAAAGGGGTGTGGCAGGGGGTGTGTCCTATGCCTACATACATTTCCTAATAGGTGTCCCTCATTTTGGTCTGATCTATATAGTTGTATATAAAATGCACTATTGTTCTTTCGAAAAGTGTTTCCCAGTGCTAAACCTTTCATCCGATTTCTAAATTGCTGCATTTGTAAATGACAAAAGCCAATATAAAGGAATAGTAGTGGTAAAAAAGCACTTGTGGGTTTAACCAATCTTTTTTTTTGGCTCAATTCTCAATTAAAAGGGGCGTGGTAGGGGGTGTGTTCTATGCCTACATACTTTTGATAAAAGGTGTCCCTCATTCCCATCTCAAAAGGTGTGATTGCAGTGTTGTCAACCGTCAGTATTTTTACTGGCAGCCAGTAAAAAATGGGCACTTTTCTCCAGCCAGTAAATGCCAGTGACAGGAAAAGATTGCCAGTAAAAAATATGGCTGTGACACTTGGCCTGGCCAAGACCATTTCAGTGCCTTCTGCAGTGTGTTCGGGCGGTGCTGGTGGGTTTTGTGGAAGCAGTGCCTGATTATTTTGTGTGATGTCATAGTGCAAGGGAGCCGAGCGACTGGAACCTTGTGTGAGCAAGGCAAGCTGGGAGCAGGACTGACAGTGCTCTTTAGACTGGAGTGGACTGAAGGGATCATCTGGCGTGGAGAGAGACGGTCACTGTGACTCAGGAGGGGACGTGTCATGTCGGTGAGGTGCCATCATCATCTGTGCTACTGCACACTGTTGTCAGTGTCACTGTGAGAGTCAGTTTCATGTGTGTGTGCCGACCATTCTCATTTCTTGTCCTCCTGAGTCCTGTCCCTGAGCTACTATCGTAAATAAAATAAGAATTTTTTTTTTGCCTTAATAGGTACCATAAATCACATTGCTAATTGCATATTGCACTTGTTTGTAGCTGTAGCGCCGATACTTTTTCAAAGTGTGCGCTATTCTTATAAATTTAGTTTTTCCCAGAACTGTAACTGAGTTTTGGGGTTAATTATTCTAGGTTATGCTTTGGCATCAGTTTGGCTGGGCTGTACTAGATTTCTGTCTGGTCATAGGTGAGGTGAAGCACCTGTGACAGACTGAGAACGCAGTCTGGTTGGACGTGTTGGGTATCAATCTTTCCCGGAGCCAATCGGTGGGCGCGTCTGGCCCGCTGTGTATTGCGGGAAGGGGTATTTAAGATGCTGAAGTCACGTGTGAGGGGTTCCGCTCTCAACTCCTGGTTGGTTCTGGTTCCGGTCCGGGCCAGCCCCGTGAGGGGTCCTGGTTCAAGGAGTGTCTGCTGACCCCGTAAGCCTGGTCATCCTGACCAGTCCCAGAGGCCCTCGTGGTCTGGGGTGGGGATCCAACCGTTCCCGAGCCTTGGTACTGGCTAGTTCGAGGCCCAGTGACTGAAGGAGGATTCTGAAGTGTCCCGATTGGAGAGGCACGGCAACTCGACAAGCGACCAGGGGAGGACTCTTCGGAGGAGGGCCAAGAAGCTGGCTGCTCGGTAAAAGCCTGGGAGCTGAGATGTATGGACACTAGTTGAATCCGCATTTCCTACGGTATCGCCGGAACGGCTGAAAGATCCAGGTACCATAGGAAAAGTTCCTAAACCCATCCTTGGGTTACAACCTAGTCTGTGGCAGAGACTTTGCTAAGTCCGAATCACTTGTTGGCTGCAAGATCTACAAACAAGGGTTTATCCAACAGTGAAGAGTCAAGTTGCGAGTGGCTACTCTCTGGATCATCTAGAGAGACATTTATTTGAAAGGCAGCAGTTCTACAGTGCCTGAGCTTTATCACCCATGCCATCTATTGCCAACCGAGAGACTGTGTTCAATTTCAACGGTTTGTTGCAAAAAAAAATCCTCAAAATGACTTTGAGTGTCAGTCTCAGAAAATTACTGGGTACTAACCCTGGGAACCTATGACGGAAACGACGAGCTACAGGGAGGAGGTAATCGGTAAGCCCAGAAATCCATAGCCGCCCCTCAGTGGGTATGGGCGTTACATAGCCTAAATACTAAAATGTGAACTTAAAACTGTAATTTTGTAACTTTTGGAAATGCCAGTAAAAACTTGGCTGTACCAGTACATTTTGGGTGTTGTGTCAGTAAATTTCAATCTGGTTGGTAGGCAACACTGACAATACGGGATGTGACCAGATAAAAAACATGGGGGCTTATTTACGAAAGGCAAATCCACTTTGCACTACAAGTGCAAAGTGCACTTGAAATTGCACTGAAAGAGCACTTGGAAGTGCAGTTGCTGTAAATCTGAGGGGTAGATCTGAAATGAGGGGAAGCTCTGCTGATTTTTATTATCCAATCATGTGCAAGCTAAAATGCTGTTTTTTATTTTCCTTGCATGTCCCCCTCGGATCTACAGCGACTTTACTTCCAAGTGCACTTTCAGTGCAATTTCAAGTGCACTTTGCACTTGTAGTTTGCTCTTGTAGTGCAAAGTGGATTTGCCTCTTTGTAAATAACCCCCCATTGTGATAAGTCTGTGGAATCTTTCTGCAGCAGGTCTTCTCTTTCTATTGTTGGAATAACCTGCAATAATAAATCAAAAGAGAAAAAAGTTGAAGCCAAGATTCCAGATATGTCACCTTCCTGACACTGAAACTTCGCCAAGCTTTTATATTAAAGGCAAATGCTGACAGTGCCATGACCTTCTGATGGAATGTGTAATGGAGAGAAAGTGTCAAGACAGGTAATGAGTGTCCACTGACGAGGTGACAAATTTCCTACAGAAACAGAGTTCTCCGCTTCGCCGCTTCGCCTTTTTTTATCACCTTTATGCATTGTTGGGGATTCGTGGCATCCAAATGTGCTATCACAGTAACCCGCTGTGTGTCTCTCGGCTCTCCGGCCTGCACTAAACAGAGGAGAAAAATAGCTATGATTGCGGCTCGCTAGAAGGAGCTGGCTAAAGCATTTTTCCGTGTTGCTATTAGGATATTGCAATTCAGAGAGGCATATAATCCTTTCACATTTTTTCTGGCATGACTTCTGCTAAGGGGTGCATGGAAAGGACAATGGGCGCATATACATTCTCTCCATGACATTTCCATAAAAACTGAATAAGGGAAGTGAATATGTAGCTAAGGATGCCATTGACTTTCAATAGAGCTTTTATTAAAAAGTTTATTGTGTAATTATGTACGTGTGGTGCACGCATTTCTCAGTCTGGAGAAACTGGGAGGGGTACGTGAATGAGAAGGGAGGCGGAAAATGTTGATAGATCCAGTCATTTAAGGACAACAACATGGGACGGTACTGTTACCAAATTCAGGAGTTCAGTTCCCATTAGGTGCAGGTAGGTACTGTACCTAAGACCTAGAAAAACATTTAGAAGCAAGGTCAGACCACTGACATATCGACCTGGATGGATGCCAAGGGTCTGGTTCTTAGAATGCAAAGGAATGTCTTGGCTTTTGTGAGCGTGTTTTAAAATGCATCACTCTGATTGTCCTTAATATGTAGCATTACCCCAAAAGGATACAATGGATTGTTTGATTGTTTGGATTCTCTTCTCATGGACCCAAGTAACATTGTATAGTTGCCAACATTGCAATAAAATGTATAGGGTTACACTTTTGTCTGTAGGCGGTGTCTTATTATAATTAAGGGGCGTGGTATTCATTTTTATTTTTAGACGTGGTATAGCGGGGAAAGGAAAATGGCGTGCGGGAAGTGCACCGCAGCGGAAAATTGGCGTGGCTTAACCACTTCCCGCCCGGCCTATAGCAGAATGACGGCTGGGCGGTGGTTCAGTTATCCTGACTGGGCGTCATATGACGTCCAGCAGAATAACTGCCGGTGCGCGCCCGTGGGTTTGCGCGGCGATCGTGGTGCAGCTTATCAGTCTGACACACCGCTACACCGATCTCGGTAAAGAGCCTCTGATGGAGGCTCTTTACCACGTGATCAGCCGTGTCCAATTACGGCTGATCACGATGTAAGCAGGAAGAGCCGTTTATCAGCTTTTGCTCACTCGCGTCTGACAGACGTGAATAGAGGAGAGCCGATTGGCGGCTCTCCTGACAGGGGGGGTCTGCGCTGATTGTTTATCAGCAAATCCCCTGTGGATGCCCACACTGGACCACCAGGGATGCCGCCAGGACCAGCAGGGAAGCCCCCAACACATGGATGGCCAGGTATGGCCACCAGGGATGCCACAGTGTGCCCAATATATGCCAATCAGTGCCCACAAATGGTGCCAGTCAGTGCCCATTATTAATTCCAGCCAGATCAGTGGTTCCCAGCAGTGCCACCCATCAGTGTCCATCAGTGCCACCCATCAGTGTCCATCAGTGCCCATCAGTGCTCACTTATCAGTGCCCATCCATGCCACCTATCAGTGCCACCCATAAGTACCCATCAGTGCAGCCTTTCAGTGCCCATCAGTGCCGCCTATGAGTGTCCATCAGTGCCGCATACCTGTGCCACATTTATCAGTGCCACCTATCAGTGCCTATCATCAGTGCCCATCAGTGCCACCTCATTGGTGCCACCTCATCAGTGCCTCATCAGTGCCCGTCATTGAAGGAGAAAATTTACATATTTACAAAATGTTATAACAGAACTTTTTTTTTTCAAAATTTTCGGTCTTTATTTTTTTTTTGCGCAAAAAAAAACCCCAGCAGTGATCAAATGCAACCAAAAGAAAGCTCTATTTGTGGGAACAAATTTATAACAAATTTGTTTTGGTAAAATGTAGCATGACCGCGCAATTGTCATTCAAAATGCGACAGCGATGAAAGCTAAAAATTGGCTTGGGCATGAAGGGGGTGTAAGTGCCTGGTATTGAAGTGGTTAAACTATATATTGGGTTGCCTAAAGGGGCGTGGCTCAAAGGGGTGTGGTTTGAGTCTTAGATGAACGAGGGATGGAGGGAGAAAGAAAGAAAGAAAGAAAGAAAGAAATAGGGAGAGAGAAGGAAGGAAAGAAAGAGGGATGGAGGGACAGCAGGCCCAGAACCTACACCACAATAGAAATATGTGTATTCCAGAAAGTTTAACAATCAGCAGATAAAGATACTCCAAACACCTGGTGTTAGCGCTTCTATCATCCCGACACCATGGTTGTTATGGTGTCAGGATGATTGAAGCATATTATTTCTTTTATTACATTGTAATAAAAAAAGAAATCGTTCAACTCGCCATAATGCAGAATCAGTGGGAGCCCTGGGTGCTCTGGGCTCAACACTTTCAAGCTCCAGCTCTGGGGGCTGCACCTGTCTTACCGGACCACCGTCCCATATTTATATATCGCAGGATTAGTGGGCCGGACACAGAGAACAACCCACAAAAAGACCAAAGAACTGGGAAAGGTATTAACTCCTACCTTCCTGACCGGGTCAGCCCTTAACTAACTATTTTTTCCTTCAATTACAATACAGATTCAGCAATACTGGACATAACTATAGGTGCCTTTGAGTATAGATCTACGTTTGAAGCCACTTACTGTTGAGTGACTCACTACCTCTGCTGGAAGTTTTTCAAGCATCAACTACCCTTTCAGTAAAATAATACTTTCTAATGCCGCGTACACACGGTCGGAATTCTCGTCGGAAAAAGCTCTGATGATTTTCCCGTCGGAATTCCGATGGAATTTCGCTCAAACTGTCTTGCCTACACACAGTCACACCAAATTCCGACGGTCAATAACGCCACGCCTTAAAAAACGTTCGACTGCACTATAAAAGGGAAGTTTAATGCTTCTGAGCATGCGTCGAATATTTTCCGAGCATGCGTCGGAATTTTGCGTGTCGGAATTGCATACACACGATCGGAAAATCCGATAGAAAGGTTTTCCGTCGGAAAAAATTAAAAACAGGTTCTCAATCCAAAGTCCGTCGGAAATTCCGACAGAAAAAGACGGATGGGCATACACACGGTCAGAAAATCCGATGAAAAGCTCCCATCGGACTGTTTCCATCGGAAATTCCGACCGTGTGTACGCGGCATAAGATTCGTTTTGAACTTTCCTCCACTTAGTTTGAGGTCATGTCCTCATGTTCTTGATTTTGGTTTCATATTGAAAAAAACACCCTCCTGAACCTTATTTACCCCCTTGATGTTATTTTTCACATATACATATGTGGATATGTTCGTTTTGGACTCTTTTTGAGTGTTATCACTTATTTATTCACTGGGTGTTTTTTTCACTTTATTATTTGATGTGTGAATCTACTATTAGTGCCACTGTTTACCATATTATTTTATATAATGGTAAATCTGCAGTCACCCCCTTGATGTAGTTAAAGGTTTAAATTTTTGTCTGAAACATACAAAAAGAACAGGGAGGCGCACCAACCTTGTGCATTACCAAAGATAACATTTATTCATAAAATAACAAGAAATATACTCACAAACAAGCTTTAAAACAAGGCTTATCAATACTCCACCAATAGCGAGCAGATATTTGGAGGACCCAGATGGCATTGCAAGTGGCTTACGCGTTACAAGGGCGAACCCTCTTCCTCAGAGCCATAGCGATGGTGATTTGACCTACTCTAGTGTCCCCTTAATGTAAGCACAGTCACATGTATGGGTAGACGCCCACCAGAGCTTGCCACACCTACATGAGTAGGCTCCGCCTAACATATCCATCACATGATGCAGACAGTGCGCTGCTATTAGACATGTGCAATTCGTTTCTTTTTTTTTCGTTTTTCTTTTTTTTCCGTTATATTCGTTCATTCGTTATCATAGGAATGAACGAACGATTCGCTAAAAATTTTAACGAATCGTTCGAATCGAACGAATCCGAAAACAACGAAAATCCGAAAAAAACTAACTAGAAACAACGAATGTACGAAAGAAGAAAATCCGAAAAACGAAAACAGGAACAACGAAAATCAAAATGAACGAAAAAATTTGTACATTCGTAACTTTTTTTTTTTTGTTGAATTGGTAATTTTCCGTGTCCATTACAATGGCGCTGCTTAACGTGCCTAGAAAGGATTGAACGAAAAAATTTGTACATTCGTAACTTTTTTTTTCTTTTCGTTTTGTAATTTTCCGTGTCTCTTACAATGGCGCTGCTTAACGTGCCTCGAATGGATTGAACGAAAAAATTCGTACATTCGTAACTTTTATTTATTTCTTTTCGATTCGTAATTTTCTGTGTCTTTTACAATGGCGCTGCTTAACGTGCTTCAAATGGTTTGAATGAAAAAATTCCTACATTCGTAACTTTTTTTTTTTTTTTTTTTCGATTTGTAATTTTCTGTGTCTCTTACAATGGCGCTGCTTAACGTGCTTTGAATGGATTGAAGGAAAAAATTCGTACATTCGTAACTTTTTTTTTTTGATTCGTAATTTTCCGTGTCTTTTAAAATGTAATAATAGCATACACATTACATAAAATTATGAATTATGCTCCGATTACAAATCTACAAATGTTACGAATGTTACGAAAGTACGAATAAATACGAATGCGTCCGAATTTCGAATAAAGGAATAAACGAAAATTAAACTAACGGAAAAAAGAATCAACGAAAAAATAACTCTTACGAAAATACGAATCGTTACGAATACGAAACACCGACGACTTACGAATTTACGAATCGTTACGAATCAACGGAAACTAAAAAAACAAAACGAAAATAAACAATTTTTTTTGTTGTGCACATGTCTAGCTGCTATTGTCCTCCCATCATCCTCCAAATATCTGGTTCAGGATGTAAGTGTCTAGAGATACTGCTCGCTATTGCTGGAGTATTGATAAGCCTTGTTTTAAAATATTTGTTATTTTATGAATACATTTTATCTTTTGGTAATGCACAAGGTCGGTGCGCCCCCCTGTTCTTTTTGTATGTTTCAGTTATAAAGGATACCCATTATTCTGAGGAGGGCAGCAAGACCTGTGACATTCCACTGACTTTGCTAAAGGGGTTGGCTGCACCACTTACTTAGCTGCCCGGGCACCCGAGCGCAGGAGATTGCTTTGTGTTGTTTCAATTTATGTCTCCCCTTTCCCTTCTTTCCTCCAGACTCCACATATTAAGTTCCTGAAGTCGCTCTCGATATATTTTATATCCCCCAGACCTTTCATAATTTTTTGGACTTCTCTGGACTTGTTCTAGCTTACCAATATCTTTTTGTAAGTGAGATCTCCAGAAATGGACACAGTATATACTGTAGCGGAAGCAGGACATCCTGCTGGTGATCCCTATAGTTATAACTAAAGATCTATATAGGGGGTATCAGAACCTTATTCCTCCTGCTGGTGATCCCTCTAGTGATGCATCCTAGAATTCTATTCCCTTTTCCACTGCCTGGTCACACTGTTTGCTCATTTTGTAATCATCTGAAATATGTACCCCTAATTTGTTCTGATCTGCCCTCAGTAAAGCCATGCTGCTTTGGGTCCAGCAAGTTATGTACTTTTTTTTTCAGGAGTGATTCCATTAACTTGACCAGTGGTGGCCCGTCCATATGGGGCACAGGGTTGCAGCCCCCTAATCCATGCGCCTGGCCCCCAATCTACATGCAGGGTGCTGGAGGCATGAATTTCAATTTAGAAATTAGAAAGCCAGAAGCTCTAATTGGTTTAAAAAAAGGATGGACTTGGGGTGCAGAGCACTGCGCCCAGAGTTCACTCAGTTGTGTGACAATAGCAAAATAATATTTGCTATTGTATTCCTGATTCTTCTCCCGGCTTAGTCTTAGGACTTCCTGGCAAATTGTTTCTCAGGACACACTTCCTGTTCAGCCAGGAGGAGAAGCAACGGCTCGGCTCTTCCTTCCCCCTGCCTCCTAAGGTCAGTCCGTCTAACCCCGGGGGGGGGGGGGGTGCTTGCAGCGATCTTCCATCCGTCTCCTGTGGGGGGGGAGGCAAATTAATGCCAGCTTCCCCCCTTTGCAACCCATACACACTACTGAGGTTGTTTGCACATGATGTACACCAGGACCCTTTTTTGGCTCCTTTAAATTGGTTGACATTTTTTAGAGACTCTAGTAACCCGGTTAAGATTCAAGTTGACAATGCTACAGTTTCTTTAAATGCAAGTTAGTGATTTATTTCCCAATTTTCTATCATAATGCTCTAATGTTTATGCATGTATCTGTTTGTTGATATACACCATATTGCATTGCATTGCTTTAATATATTTAATTGATTTACTGCCAAGCTGTTTGTGGTAGACTGCAAACCCTTAAATCCACAGGTGCAAACGGTCACTAGAACATGACCAGGTGTGTCAGTGGAGACCAAGCAGTTTAGGGAGTTGTGGCAGAGCAAAGGTCCCACCATCACCAGCAGCTCCTGCTGGGTAAGCGATACACCTGCATTGCCAGTAGTAAAGCCTACCAAATACTGTTATGCCCCATACACATGGTCGGATTTTCCGATGGATTTTGTCCTATCGGACAATGTTGTCGGAAATTCCGACCGTGTGTAGGCACCATAGGACAGTTTCCATCGGATTGTCCGACGACAAAGTTCTATCTCCTGCTGGATAGATTTTCCGACAACAAAGTCCGATCACACCAATTCCGATCGTGTGTAGCGAATTCCAACGGACAAAGTGCCACGCATGCTCAGATCACATTACAAGACCAAAGCTATTGGCTACTAGCCTCTACGTAGTCCCGTCGTAGGCAACAAACGTCACCACGTTCAGAATGATCGGATTTTCCGACAACTTTGTCCGACCGTGTGTATGCAACACCAGTGTCGGACTAAATCCGTCGGACCAAATCCGATGGATTTGGTGGTCGGATTTTCCGACCGTGTGTATGGGGCTTAAGGCTCTATCTAGCCACCGGGAGGTGGAATATAAAATCAGTCCTGCGGGCATTGGGACCCTTTCAATGTTGCTCCCAACTTGGAGATTTGTAATCAGCAAAGTAGAAATTAAAGGGTAGTTGACTGCTTTGGCAGACTAGGTTTTGTAGGTAGATACACTTCCAATAAGAACACTTTCAATAAGAACTTAAGGACTTCAAGGTGGCCAATGGGCTTCATTGAGATCCTGATGCAGTCCCCAGCTGTAACTGTAGCTCTGCAACAGCAGGTCTCTGGAACAATAGTGATCTTATATATTACTGACACTGGAACAGTAGCTCCTTAACAATAAGACTCTGGAACAATGGAACTCAGGAACAGCAACTCCTGGGAAGGCATAGGACAGCAACACACTACACAGCTCAGAACAGCATGTAGCTTTGTTTAGGACAGAATTGAATATGGTCTTTCTCTCAGTAGCACAGTCTCTGCAGTCCCTTAGCATAACAGCTAAGTGCATGGTGTTTTTTCAACATCCTGATTCTTGCAGCTTAAAACAGCAGCACAACACAACAGCAAAGTCCCACCACTGTTATCTACTGCCAGAGATCCCCATTTACCTTCAGGCTCCTGGCACACTCTACCCAGCCCAGCTGCACTCTTCCTGGGCACAGCACCCCACATTGTCAGCTGACAGCTCTGGCTCACACATCCTTGGCCCTGTAGCAGCCAATATGGATCCTTGGAGCACCTCCCTGACCCTGTTGCTAGAGGTGGGCTTGTCTTAGGTTGTTCCAGCCTACAATTAAGATCCTCTCTGCAGTCTTGTTCTACCTGCACTCTGTCTCCAGGAAAGGAGGGAGGAATAATCAGCATGGCCAAGTAGCAATGCTGATTGACGTAAAGTGGGTTACTGGTGGGTGTTTTGATTAAAGCCCAACTTTAGGCAACTAAAAAAATTGCACGGTCCCACTGCAAGGGTTCTTTTACTTGTTTTGGTCTAGGATAGCAATAAAATAATATTTACTTACCCACTACTCTGCTCCACCCCACAGCTGGACTGTCTCTCAAAGCCTTTTCTGGTTGAATCTCCTAGAAGAAAAGATGGTTGCCTTGCTCAATGAAGGATGCTAAAACACAGGAGTGTCGCTCTCAAATTAAAATCTCTTTTCCTGTGCTGTGACAAGTGAAGTTCTGCTGAAATTCTGAGCATCTGTAACCCTAATCCTCTCTCCCATTGACTGAGTTATAAAATCCCTATTGTTGCATAGTGCTTGGTGCCCATCTGTCTAGATGTCCCACTATTGCTTAAGTGATCTACTCCTGAGGTGAAATGTCAGCCCACTCTGTCTCTGGGGATTCCACCATACCTCCAGGGGTCAGGGGGTGCTACATAAAGCTACCAAAATACTTCTACCGGCAAGCAAGGTGGTGGAACCCCCTCCTTCCAGACCTGTGCCTACCTACCTTCTCTGTGTCTCTGTGAGCCCAGGTTGCTTCAGGCCAGTTCAGGATTGAAAGTGGTGAGAACTTGTGAATGCCCAATTACTGATCTCTTCTTAGTCCAGTGGTGGCCAACTTACTTGATGTAGGGGGCCCCAAGTACAGCCCTTGACATCACCACAGGGTCCCACATAATTTTCAGTGAATGTAATGCTATAAAATACTGTCATAGACTTCAGATGGAAAAAGAGATGTTTAGAGACTGGAGTTTTGCTTTAAAGTAAGCCTTTCCTTAGGCATGAAAGTTGCAACAGTAATAAAAAGTGTGCATCTTATTCCTCAGATAAAAGCACACACTCTTCAACCGCTTCTCGAGCACCTCTGGATTGCCAAACCTGGAATGCTCTGATGTGCAAATACCAACTTTGAGAAACATAGCTGAGTGCTTGACTGCTTCCTCTTACATTAGTGTTGGAAACAGTGCCAGCCCGTGTTTAAAATAAACCTTTACTAAATCTGAACAGTCTGGTATTTGGACCGAAAGCTGCTGTAGGTGCCTGCTCGACAAAGTCCCTTTCAAGTGTAGCACTAACTCTAAATGAGCCTTGCAGATTTGCCCTAGATTCTATTGCCATGTGAGTGCACGTCAGCCAGGCAAACAGCAACTCCCACAGTATCACAGCACAATAACCAGGCAGTTAGTGTTTTTTTTTTCAATTTAATGCTCATCGAACTTGGATTTGGAGTAGGGAAGCCTTAGGATGCTCCAGAATTTAGTACACCAAACATTCAGAGGACTTCTGAGATTTCCAGTACGGTGAATCTCACTTTGACAGCTCTAGCACAGTAACAAAAGAGGTTAAACAGCAAGCAGTCACTAGGATCCAACTTCTAGGCCTTTACTCATGGTGCCTCCAGATATTTGGACTTATTCCATCCAATATTGGATAGACACTGTAATGTGAATCTCCAGGTCGAATCCTCAGTGGTTCCCCTTACTTGGCTCTCAACTGCTTTCAGGAAAATAGCACCCCCCGCCCTCTAGCCCTGGCATGGCAGGGACCTTTGTAAACTTCTACAGGCTCTCAGCTGGCTTGCCCCAGGCTGGAATCTTCTCCTTTAGGATAATATCCTGCTTCTCCAGGCCTCAGACTATTTAAGGTCTCCCTCTCCACCTTCTGGGCTCACCACCCCAAGGATTGGCTAGAGTCCCATTATTATTCAAACTGAGGATCTGCATCTTGCAGCCCACTACATTTTAGAACCAACTAGAAGTCAGGGAGAAAAAGTGCAACCTGCAGCCTGTGAAACCCTGAACAGACAATCACACTCTGCTCCACTGACTACAGAGGAGCACAGAAAATAACGAAATTTACCTTAACCTCACTAGCAACCTGACCTAAGCGGGTGCTACACAAGTCACTTCAAGAACGAATAGTGAGACAAAAAATGTGGAAAAGAATAGGCAAGCCCTCAACTTTCGTTCTCCAAGTCAGTATTTGCATAGTGGAATGGCATAGATTGTTGAGGTCCTGGGAGCTTGAATAAGGTTAAACAGCACTGCACATGGGCGTGACTGTTGTTCATTGGTGTTGGTGTTTCACAAAGGTACTGGCTTTTGGCTGACTGTCAGGCGTTGAGCAAGCCCGATCTACTTTAGTAGCAGAATTAGACAATTATTCAGTTGGCATTTGAGGAAAACCTCTGGATGGCTATCTGTATAATGGAGGGGTTATTTTATCCACTTCTACAGCTCTAAGTATACAAAGACGAAACGTGGTAAAGGGCAGGAGGAGTTGTGTGGTCTTAGCAATTATTGAGCTTGCAGTTTGCAGTTCTTTGGAGGTTTTCAGTCGTTTTCTGTTCCTTTCTGCTACCTATATCGGCTGTCTTTTTAAAGACATGGATTCCTTTATACTGCCTTTGATGCTTAATATGGTGTATCAGACAGTGGCGCTGGTCGGGAATGACACAGATGAAACAAGGAGGAGGGTAAGCAGGTTGTAACCTGATATCTATAAAAGATAAAGCAGTAGCCAAGTGTTACCTTGTTATCTATAAAAGTAGAAAGTTTTGAATCAAAGTTATACCTTTATTGCCTAAACTTAAGTTTTTTAAGATGAAACAGATTTTGAAAGCTTGCATCTTCAAAATCCTGAGCTACCAATAAAGGTTACCAATAAAAATCCAAAACTTTCGTAGTGCCTGGTGCCTAGACTCTTAATTCAATGATCAGATCTTGGCTCTAGATCTCCAATTGCCTTGCACTGTTCATTTAACCATTTTACATCCGCGCTATAGCCGAATGACAGCCACAGCGCGGATGTCAATTCCCGGGAGGCCATCATATGACAGCCTCCCCTGTGCACTCTCCCTGCGCACGCCCTGTGATCACTGAGTCTCTGAGACTCGGGTGATCAGCGATCCGAGTAAGCGGCGGGTCCCGGCCCCTTACCATGTGATCAGCTGTCAGCCAATGACAGCTGATCACATGATGAAAACAAAACCTCGGTGATCGTTTTTTTTTTTCTTCTTCTCACGCTGACAGTGGAGGAGAGAAAAAAAAAAGCCGATCACCGGCTCATTTTAAAGGGACATCGGTCCCGAAAAGTCAGAGGCAATTATGCCTCATGTAATGCCCACAAGTGCCACCTGTCAATGCCCATAAGTGCCACCTATCAATGTCCACAAGTGCTGCCAATCAGTGTCACCTAAAAGTGCTACCTATCAGTGTAACTCATCAGTGCCCATCACTGCCACCCATCAGTGCCCATCACTGCCACATATCGGTGCCCGTCACTGCCGCCCCATCAGCATACATCAATGACAGACAAAATTGACCCATTTATAACAAAATAAAAAAATAAATAAAAAATGCAGGACCCTGCATTCACTATATCTGGTCTCCCACAGTACACAGAATATGGAAATGCAATCATTTTAGTAAATATAAACTGCTAAATACCTTTTCTCATCACCGGTATATAGCAGTCTTGTGACTTCTATCAGTGTCGAGCACTGGTTAAAGCTTGTAGGAGGATTTTTCATTCTTCTCTGACCATCCTATGAGACTGCATGACCCATGACCCTCTGCTTGGACAGTGCTCAGGGCTCAAGTCCTGCGGGAACGCATGGGAACGGAGTTCCTGTACTTTTTCCACAACAGGAACTCAGTTCCCGTTAGCAGCCGTGTCCTGCAAGACTTTGAAGTATGCAAGCTGTGTGGCAGGTGCTACACCAGCAGCTGCCGACACAGCTCGCAATAGTAAGTGCCGCACACCTGACCATTCAGGCATTGCCAGTAGGGGTCCCCAGGACAACTTCTGCTTCGATCTACCTGTCAATCACAGCTAGATGACAGGTAGATCAGGTCCCTGCTGCTAAGAGATTGTATTTAGTCAGACCTCTCGTGATGCACTCCTCCCCGCCGGCCTCTCCTGATTTTCTGTCTCCTCATCTCCCCCCCCCCTAGTCTCCTGCATATTTGCTCTGTGTATCCCGCTGAATCCCCCCTCCTCTATCTTCAGTGCCATATGATGAGAGAACCCAGAGGAGGAGCACAGCTATTCTGCTCACAGGACATGCATGGAGAGAGGTAAGCTGAGGGAGGAACATCAGTTTTGGGTGGTAAGCTGAGTACAATACCTGGCAAAGTTTAATGCCAGGAGGGAAGTTTATGTGGAAATATGTGAAGGGTTGGAATAGCAGCGAGTGTGTGTTGGAGCCCTGCAGAGTTTGCAGCCCCCCAAGCTAACATACATCTCCTAAGCAGGAACACATCACTATCTCCCCAAGCATTCTGTCCAGATAATGTGCAGTTCATTTACGACCTTTCCATTTAACCCTGTGTTATCCAAACTCTGTTCAATGAAAAGTGTAAACTCGCAGCAGGTGTACAGGGATCCTGACAGCCGCTATGTGATTGTTAAGGGTACGGTCCTAGGGAAAACTGTCACTGTCGCCTCAGTTTATGCCCCAAATGACTCCCAAGCGGCTTTTTTTAAACGTTTCTTTCAGACCCTGGAAGGTTTCCACTCCTCACATATGATTATTGGGGGGGATTTTAACTTGGTTGCACACCCGACCCTAGATAGGAGCAGGACTGGTCACGCCTCCAATGCCTTCCCCAAGTCCTTACAACACCTCCTTAAATCCAATCAGCTGATTGACACTTGGAGGGCACATAATGTGGGGGCTAGAGAATACACCTTTTACTCAAACCCTCATGACAGTTATTCTAGGTTAGACTACATTTTTTCTACAACCGTCATGACAGCCAACTCTACCTCTGCAGGGATTCACTCATGCCCGTGGTCAGATCACCAGATAGTTTCATGCTCATTTGACAACATTGGCCTCCCTAGGGCTCTGGGAGCTTGGAGACTGAATGACTCCATGCTCACAGACCCTTCAGCATTATTACAGATTAGAGCCTACCTCTCGGAGTATTTTGCCCACAATGAGGTCGGGGAGATTTCCCCGGGAGCATTGTGGGGGGCACATAAGGCGGTCCTGAGGGGTAGGCTGATGCACTTGGCCTCGGACCGTAAAAAGCAAAGACAGCAAACCATACAGACCCTTACGGAAGAACTTGATAGGCTGTATCGCAGACATGGTCTCACTCAGGAGCCTGAGTTGCTGGCACGGATTGATCAGAAGAGAAGGGCACTGGATGCTGTCCTCACTGACCAAACTGAAAAGTCCCTAAGATGGTCTAAGGCCAAATTTCTCCTATATAGCAACTCTTCTTCGACCATGTTCGCGAGAAAGTTGAAACAATCCATCCAACCCACGCATGCCTATAGACTCCGGAGTGACACTGGGAACCTTACCACCCATCCCAAGGAGGTTCTGCAACTATTTAAATCCTTCTACCAATCTTTGATGGAGGCCCCCCAATCCTCGGCTCCCCAACAACCGTCGACATGGCTCGACTCAATCCCACTACCCCGACTGACTGCGGATCAGTTGGAATCCCTAAATGCCCCTTGCACGGTGGAGGAAGTGACAGCTGTCATTTCTTCATTGAAAACAGCAAAAACCCCTGGCCCAGACGGCTTCTCTGCCCTATATTATAAGAAATTTGCGGACATACTGGCCCCCAGACTGACTAAACTATATAACAGAGTGTTATCAGGAGAGGCCTTCCCGAGCGAAATGTTAATGGCTAATATGTCTTTAATCCCCAAACCTGGGAAAGACCACACTCTTCCCCAAAACTTTAGACCCATATCGGTCATCAACAATGACCTGAAAATATTTAGCCGCATTCTTGCAGACAGACTGGCTTCTACAATTACGTCCTTAATCTCCCCAGACCAGACAGGGTTCATCCCGACGAGACAGATTACAGACAATATCCGCCTGGCGACTAACATAATCCAAGACGCCAACCTCAAATCCCGTAAAATCCTCATGCTTAGCTTAGATATCAACAAAGCTTTCGATAGCGTCCTCTGGCCCTACCTCGATAGAATCCTTCACAGATTTGGAATTTTAGGCCGGTTTGTGAATGGATTCCATGCCCTGTACCAGAATCCTCGTACCTGCATTAAGCTCCCAGGTTGTACTTCAGAATATTTTACTTTGGGGAGAGGAACTAGACAGGGCTGTCCCCTATCCCCCTTGTTGTTCGCCTTAGCAATTGAACCCCTGTCCAGATCTATAGCAGCCAATCCTAACATCAGAGGATATGACAGTAACGGTTCCACTTATAAACTTAGTCTATATGCAGACGATGTCTTACTATTTTTGACTGATCCCCTGACCTCCCTTCCGAACCTCATGACCACTCTCGCTGACTTTCAGGCTGAATCGGGCTTAAGTGTAAACCCCTCTAAATGTGTCGCTATGCCGATCAATTTGCCAAATACGCTGATTGAGTCCCTGCAGAGGAGCTTTAGATTCTCCTGGACCTTATCCTCCTTGCAATACCTAGGGATAAAACTGGCCCCTTCCCTTAAACAGATTTATGCCCTAAACTACCCGCAGATTTTCACATCAATCAAAAATCTTTTGACCCAATGGGCCCCATACCACATTTCCTTTCTTGGCCGCATTCAAGCGGTCAAGATGTCTATCCTCCCAAAGCTGTTATTTTTTTTTAGAGCCCTCCCTCTGTATGTGTCCTGTTCCACCATCAGGACCATCCAGGCGGAACTGTTTAAGTTCATATGGAAAAATAAGAGACCCCGGCTCAATAAGCTTCTGATGTTCAGACATAAAAATAATGGGGGGTTAAGCTGCCCGGATCTTTGGAAATATTTTCTGGCAGCCAGACTAGTACAGTTGGCCCAGTGGCATTTCCCCACACCGAGAACACCCTGGATACGCTTTGAAAGAGACTCTGTTAGGCCTTATTATCTCCCAGGGATCTTATGGTCTAGCTCGATCCGCCAGAAAGATATTGCAGCACTTAATGGGGTGGTGGGGCAGTCCCTCTATCTCTGGACCCTATATAAAGACAGGTTCGGCCTGTCCTCTAAACCTGCCCCCCTATATTCTTTCTTGGGCGATCCAGACTTTCCAGGAGCATTTGGAAATAGCCCGGAGTTTTTACACTGGACCTCTCGGGATCTAGTGACCCTACGATCCTTGACCAGGGGGACAGTCTTCCGATCCTTTGAGGATTTGAGTCAGACCCGGGGTATTCCCCGCTCTGATTTTTATAAATACTTGCAGATTCGCCACTTCTTCCAATCAGCCAGTACACTCTGGAGAGCAGCCCCCAAAACTAGTTTTGAGTCCCTGTGTCTCGAGGGGTCCAGAGATAGAGGGGTGATTTCTGCCCTTTACAGTCACCTGAATGGCTACGATTCAGAACCTAAGTCCAGGGCTATGCTAGCATGGGAAACGGATCTGGAGGAGTCGATCCCCATGGAGGACTGGGGTGATATGATAACTAATATGCATAAGTGTACCCGCTCGGTGGCAATCAAGGAAACAGTGGTTAAGTTACACACGAGATGGTACCTCACCCCGACCAAGATTCATAGGATGTTCCCCCTGGTCTCGGACACCTGCTTCAGGGGTTGTGGGGAGAGAGGTTCTCTTCTCCACACCTTCTGGAGCTGCGGGGCGCTGGGCCCGCTGTGGCGGCATGTATCTGATAAGATGCGACAGATGACGGGGAACACCATCACTCTAACAGCAAAGATATGCCTCCTTTTTGCCGATATCCCAGGGACCACTCCAAATGAACAAAAACTCCTTCATACCCTATGTAGTGCAGTGTTATGGGCGATAGCCTTAAACTGGCGCAAGGTAACAGTCCCCTGGGCACAGGTCCTCCACCGCATGGAGTCCATTAAATTAATGGAACGAATCCACCATACGCTTATGGACTCCATGGTGATATTTGAAAAGAAATGGGACCCCTGGCCAGTGACCATATAGTCTGGCACTTTCCCCCAAAGCTGCGGCCCACCCTCTCTTTTGCTCTACAGATAGACTTTGATATACCTTTAAGACCTGAACAAATTGCATTATGCTCTTGAGTGATACAGTATCGCAGTGCACCTCATACCTTTTTTTTTTTATTACTTTTGGTTTTCGTTCCTTATGTTCTAATTCAGACTCTGTTATGTTTTCCTTTGTTTTTGTAATGGAATTTGGATCTTCGGACTAATTGCACTGTTTATATTACCTACCACTGCAATAAGTTCACACCCACTCTTGTCGCCAATGATCCACAGACTCTTTGTGCCTCGTACGCTTTTTATTGTATGCCTAGTTGTATGGAGAGTCTGCGACTCCCTAGACATGTGGTTCTATTGTTGATTGCACTGTTCTTATTGTATGCCTTTGTACGATCCTTTAATAAAAGTTGGTAAACAAAAGAAAAGTGTAAACTCACCACATAAACACTCTATATACAAAATAAAATTCCCCAATAAAGATCAGAACATGATGTTCACATTTGCATGGAAGCACAATTGAATGAATGCTGATTATTCCGAGAATTACCGTGTTTAGGTTTATTGAGGATTGTTTTTTTATGTACTAACAGTTAAGCTTCATACACACAATACGAAAATTGGATGAAAAATACCACTTTTGAAGCATTGGTGCATATGACCGTATCATTTTTTTTTTTTTTGGTGGGCGAGTGGATCTTGGGTTGGAGTTCCCACACTTTTTTCCCCAGGACTTGACCCCTGTCAGTGCTGATTGGCCCTGTGCTGATCACATGCACCCTCCCAAGAAAAAAAAAAAAAAAAAACTCTCTAGCAATACACACCCAACTGAGCATGTGCAGGGTGACTACAAAGTCTCTGTCTTATCAGGAGATGGATTGGGGACTATGGTAGATGGAGAGGATTAGAGAAGACTGGATCAAACAGCGTTTTTACACAATGCAGAGGATTAACCCCTTAGGTTCCACAGTGAGTATAATAAGCATGCTTTATTGCATATACAGACTGATTTTACTGTTGTGGGTTTAGTAACAGGCTGATCCCTGGAAATCTTTCAAAGGGAGCACTAGTTCTGGTGACAACCAGGGATTACCAGACGTTGGGGGGATTTCCCCTCACTTCCTGTTTTGGCTATGGGACGGTAAGTGAAGGGAAATCTCCCAAATGTGACACAGATGGCAAAAATAAAACTGACAGAGGTTATAACCCTCCCTTACTTTAGCCAATTTGTATTGGCAAAGTGTTTCCAGTGAATAAAAGGAAGCATCCTTTATATTCAGGGCTGTAGCTATTATTCTTTTATCTTGGTGGTGAGGGGGTGCAGGTTGAGCCTCAGGCAAAAAGAGGAAACTTTTCAGGTGGCATGGTGTGCGTCACAGCAAATTGTAGGTGTTGCAAAATCGTGCCAGCAAGGGAGTTTAAAACTTGAGCCTACTCACAGTGTACATGGCACATTGATATGAAGATCAGATAGTAATTTGGCATTACTACTTTATGCTATAAAAAATATAAAAATATGTATTCTCTGTTTTGAGGGAGAAAGCACGTTGTACGGCAATTGCATTTAAAACAAAAATTTGATTCAAATTGGTTGTAAACCCTTACATATGCCCACTGAAGTGACTATCCTCAGGTGATACACTGTGTTGCTATGGCTATTTTAGTGATTTGTATAGCATGAGTATAAGAATGATGCATTTTAGTTACAGGTATTGTTTTTAGAAGCTAGGCTTCCCCTGTTCATATGCTAATGAACTCATTGGACTGGTTCATGATTTCAGAACAGGAAGTGACGCAACAGGATGTAGGAGGAGGGAAAACAGGACTTAAACACATAAACTACAAAAGAGGCTACCTATACTCAAACCTTGTGAAATACTCAGTCCCCAATATTCAGAAAAAATAAAAAAAGAATTTGTCCATGGGACTTTTCGTGGGTGATGCTAAATAAAATGACGCATCAAGTATAAAAAATTACAAAATGTAGTTCATATTTCATAAAAACCATGTACAATACATTTCATCATATAAGATAGATCACAAGTATACTGTATATTAGACATGCTGACATAATTGTTGAGATATTGAATTCATAGTTGAACAAAGCTATAATGTCAATGTGTTTCATGGGGCAACGCCCACTTCATCAGGAGATAGCTATGGTTGGTTTTTGGTATATGTCTGTGGAAAAACCATGTCATAAGAAGAGCAACCAATTAGACAATTTTAACCTTCAAAACAGAACAAGTATTATTTTATTATAATTTTAGAGGTATATCAGTTTGAATCCAATGGTGTACATTAGATATACTCACACTGAGGTAAGTACCCTATTGAAAGTGACAACAGAAAAATGTAAGCCAATAGATGGAAGCAAATGACACCTGGATCCTTGCGCTGTGGGAGGACCACCACAGCAGAGGTTCCAACCGGGAGCTGAGGGTGGTGAATGAACCCAGGGCTTGGCACACAAAAAAGCGGCTCCCACTGCAATACCCTTGGAGGAAAATAGGAAAATCCTAAGGCTGTTGGTGAATGGGAAAGGTGAAGTAAAAAAAGCATAAAAATTGTTAGGAAAGTAAGAGAAGACGGCACAGTGGTGTAGTGGGTAGCACTAGCAGTAAAAAAGGGTCGCTGGTTCGAATACCAACCGCGACACTACCTGCCTGGAGTTTGCATGTTCTCCCTGTGCCTGTGTGGGTTCCTCCGGGTACTCCAGTTTCCTCCCACACTCCAAAGACATGCAGGTAGGTTAATTGGCTTCTGTCCAAAATTGGCCCTAGTATATGAATGGGGACCTTGGATTGTGGGCTCCTTGAGGGTAGGGACCGATGTGAGTGTGCGATGTACAGGGATAGGGACAATTGTAGACACTCACTCAGGTTGAACTGGATGGACTGGTGTCTTTATTCAACCTTACTAACTATGTAACTATGTAAAAAATATATATATGTTGAAAAAGTACCTCAAAATATTCTAAGGATGAAAATGTATTTGAGATGGACACTGCTGTGTTAAAGCATGTAATAAAATAAATCAGTAAAGTGTGTACTAAGAACAGTACCTGTAAAAAAATAAGAGTGTCCACTCAAGGGGGGGATAGTGAAATATGCAAATATCAGCATATATTAACCACTTTACATCCGCAATATAGCCAAATGACGACCACAGCGCGGATGTCAATTCCCGGGAGGCCGTCATATGACTGCAGGGCGCGCGCAGAGCGCGCTGTGATCACTGAGTCTCTGAGACTCGGGTGATCAACGATCCGAGTAAGGGGCGGGTCACGGCCCCTTACCATGTGATCAGCTGTCAGCCAATTGGCTGACAGCTGATCACATGATGAAAACAAAAGCTCGGTGATCTTTTTTTTTCTCCTCACGCTGACAGCGGAGGAGAAAAAACAAAGCCGATCACCGGCTCATTTTAAAGGGACATCCGTCCCGAAAAGTCAGAGGCAATTATGCCTCATGTAATGCCCACAAGTGCCACCTGTCAATGCCCATAACTGCCACCTGCTAATGCCCATAAGTGCCACCTGTCAATGCCCACAAGTGCCACCTGTCAATGCCCACAAGTGCCACCTATCAATGCCCACAAGTGCTGCCAATCAGTGCCACCTAAAAGTGCTGCCTATCAGTGTAACCCATCAGTGCCCATCACTGCCACCCATCAGTGCCCATCACTGCCACCTATCGGTGCCCATCACTGCTGCCTCATCAGCGTACATCAATGACGGACAAAAATTACCCATTTAAATTTTTTATAACAAAATTAAAAAAAATATATTTTTTTTTTTTTATTTGGTCTTTTAATTTTTTTTTAACAAAAAATAAAAATCGCAGAGGTGACCAAATACCACCAAAAGAAATCTCTTTTTGGGGGGAAAAAATGATACAAATTTCATTTGGGTACAGTGTTGTATGACCGCGCAATTGTCGTTCAAAGTGTGACAGCGCTGAAAATTGGTCTGGATAGGAGGGGGGTTTAAGTGCCCAGTAAGCAAGTGGTTAATAAAGGACTTAAAGAGGAAGTAAACCCTGATGATTTAACTCTCTCTTTTTTCCCCTGCAAAGTAAAAGCATAATGGGCTACTATGCATCATATGTGGCACTCACCTGCAAACGAAGCCCGCAA
Organism: Lithobates sylvaticus; assembly: GCA_028564925.1. Lineage (NCBI taxonomy): Eukaryota > Metazoa > Chordata > Amphibia > Anura > Ranidae > Lithobates > Lithobates sylvaticus. Next base: position 41,485,420 of record CM053030.1, read on the forward strand.
TGTGCCCGCATCCATCTTCTCCCGGCCTTCCTTCCAGGTCCGCGGCTCCGGCCAGTCACAGACGTCAATCACGGCACTTGCGAGCGAAGAAATGGCACGGAGGTCCTTTTCTTCACAGTGCATGCACCAATGACATCATCGGCGCACTACAAGGTAATTATCTCCTAAACGGAGCACGTTTAGGAGATATTTCCACTAGGTAATCCTTATTCTAGGCTTACCTATAGGTAAAAGTGGAAATCAAACATTTACAACCACTTTAAACACAGCCATGAGGACAAAAAGGAACTGGTGGTGTTTGGAAGTACTCCAAGAAGCAAGTCTGGAGAGATCCTGAATCATGGAAGAAGGCCCCATCACCAAGAAGAACCAAGTATAGTAACTGGTTAGTGTATACTTATTTATAGGGTTGAGCGAACCCGAACCCGAACTATTGGCTGTATGTTCGGGTTCGGGTCGGGTGTTCGGCGATGTATTGGCGCCTTTTACAAGCTGCAGGGCAGCCAATCGACGATAGTTTCACTAGTGTGCCCTTAGAAGCCATCACAGCCATGCCTACTAATGGCATGGCTGTGATTGGGCAGTGCAGCATGTGACCCAGCCTCTATATATAGTACAGACACACAGCACACAGCGTCATTCTGCTATAGACAGGTTCCTGTGCTGCTAAGAGAGGATTTTAGGAGTTAGTGTGATAAAGTCAGTCAGTCAGTCAGTCCACATTCCTTAAATTTTCTTCAAATTAGTTAGATCAGTGAGCGATCTAGATAGCTAGAGTAGAGTAGAGAGTTTCTTTATTAAGGAAAAGAAAGAGGCAGAGAGAATTATTCAAGAGATTCCTAAATCAATTGTACCCTTGCTGGGGTGCAGTGCACAGTCATTTAAGAGTGCCATGAGGCCAGTGCCAGACAAAATATAAAAGTTTTACCTGCAAGCTCAGTGCACCATCACTGCACTGCATATATTAGTAAGAGATACACCATAGTCTGTGTGTATTCTGGTATTGGAAAAACATTGCAAAAAAATTTAATTTTGCTGTGTTTTTTTTTTTTTCCCAATAGCATTTTCTGCGTGTTCATAAACACTTTAGACACTGTCCGTGGATTCTGATATTGGAAAAACATTGCAAAAAATTTAATTTTGCTGTGTTTTTTTTCCCAATAGCATTTTCTGCGTGTTCATACACGCTTTAGACACTGTCCGTGTATTCTGATATTGGAAAAACATTGCAAAAAAATTTAATTTTGCTGTGTTTTTTTTTCTTCCCAATAGCATTTTCTGCGTGTTCATACATGCTTTAGACACTGTCCGTGTATTCTGATATTGGAAAAACATTGCAAAAAAATTTAATTTTGCTGTATTTTTTTTTCCCCCCAATAGCATTTTCTGTGTGTTCATACACGCTTTAAACACTGTACGTGTATTCTGCTATTGACAAAAAAAAAAATATTTCAGTGCTCTGTGCACGAGTGTGACATCCAATCGATCGATATTTCTTCTATTGTCCCAAAAAAAAAATTGTAGTGAAATTTTTTTTTTACCAATAGCTTTTTCTGCGTGTTCATACATGCTTTAGACACTGTACGTGTATTCTGCTATTGCAAAAACACCCATTTAGGGCGAGATCATACATTTTCGAAGGCAGAGGAGGAGGAAGAGGTCGCCAACGCAGCCGGGGCACCGCCAGCACCTCGGAAGGCAGGGTTAGCATGGCAATGTGGAAAAGCTTTGTCAGCACGCCACAACAACTAGCACCACCAGCTGAGATGGAACGTCTTAGCAGGAGGCAGCATTTCACCAACATGGTGGAGCAGTATGTGTGCACACGCCTACACGTACTGAATGATGGGTCTGCCCCCTTCAACTTCTGGGTCTCCAAATTGGGCACATGGCCTGAGCTTGCCCTTTACGCCTTGGAGGTCCTGGCCTGCCCTGCAGCCAGTGTATTATCTGAACGTGTATTTAGCACGGCATGGGGCGTTATCACAGACAAGCGCAGCCGCCTGTCCAGAGCCAATGTCGACAAGCTCACGTTCATTAAAATGAACCAGGCATGGATCCCACAGGACTTGTCCGTACCTTGTGCAGAATAGACACGTATACCGGTGTTCTGACAAAAACTGTCTGGCCATCGGCTAGTGTCCGGCCACTTACTGTGCAGGCACAGTGCTTGCGCAGTACGGAGGACAAGGAGATTCACAAAATCTCCAAAGAACGTCGCCTGGGCAGTGAGTGCAGGTTCAAGCCCCACCATCCAAGTGGACATACGGTAGCACATAGTAACAGGGCCCCTCACGGGCTCGCTTGGCTAGGCTTCAACCTCGGATGATGTGGCTTGAACCTGGAGTCACCGCGCATCATCTTCGGAGAGTTTCGAAATCCCCTTGTCCTACATACTGAGCAAGCGCAGTACAGGGCGGACACTATGCGACGGGGGACAGAATTCGACACATCATTCACCACTAGCCTTACCCAGCCATTTTTGTATTTTTGAACCAGTGTTGGCTACCTCGTCCTCCTCCACCGTCGCTTCCACCTACACCGCCACATCCACCGCCACCTCAACTTCCTACTCCATATGGACCTCGTCCTCCTAGGTCAAGATTATAATTTTTTCATTTTTTTAATTTCCAAGTATTTTATTTTCCCACTATCTTATCCACTTCAGCCCCGGACCAATTGGCAGCCAAAGGACCAGGCCCCTTTTTGCGATTCGGCACTGCGTCGCTTTAACTGACAATTGCACGGTCGTGCGACGTAGCTCCCAAACAAAATTGGCGTCCTTTTTTTCCCACAAATAGAGCTTTCTTTTGGTGGTATTTGATCGCCCCTGCGGTTTTTATTTTTTGCGCTATAAACAAAAATAGAGCGACAATTTTGAAAAAAATGCAATATTTTTTACTTTTTGCTATAATAAATATCCCCAAAAAATATATAAAAAAACATTTTTTTTCCTCATTTTAGGCCGATACGTATTCTTCTACATATTTTTTGGTAAAAAAAATTGCAATTAGCGATTATTGATTAGTTTGCGCAAAAGTTATAGCGTTTACAAAATAGGGGATAGTTTTATAGCATTTTTTTATTAATATTTTTTTTTTATTAGTAATGGCGGCGATCAGCGATTTTTATTGTGACTGCGACATTTTGGCGGACACATCGGACATTTTTGACACATTTTTGGGACATTTGTCATTTATACAGCAATCAATGCTATTTAAATAGCACTGATTCCTATGTAAATGACAGTTGTAGTGAAGGGGTTAACCACTAGGGGGCGGGGAGGAGTCAGTGTGACGTGTTGTGTTTTTTTTTACAGTAGGGGGGCGTGGCTGTACGTCTGACGTCATTGATCGGCGTTCCCGATGACAGGGAACCGCCGATCACTGACAGTCAGTGTAGGAAGCGCGGGGAGAGGTTTGTTTACACAAACCTCTCCCCGTTCTTCAGCTCCGTAACCCGATCGCGGGATACCAGCGGCGATCGGGTCCGCTGGTCCCGCGGCCGTGGTCACGGAGCTCCCGACCGGGTCGCGCGCGCGCCCCCCGGGCAGGCAAATTAAAGGGGACGTACAGGTACGTGCTTTTGCCTGCCCGTGCCATTCTGTTGACGTATATCTACATGAGGCGGTCGGGAAGCGGTTATCCATTAAATTGAATAATTTTTTCCAGAAAGTGCGTACTCTGGGGTTATTCCCACCATAGCCGTTGAGTTTCTGAGGTTCTTAAACACTTTTTGAAAGATAAAAAGTGCATTTTATATACAACTATATACAGTGGGGATCGAAAGTTTGGGCACCCCAGGTATAAATGTGTATTAATGTGCATAACGAAGCCAAGGAAAGATGGAAAAATCTCCAAATGGCATCAAATTACAGATTAGACATTCTTATAATATGTCAAAAAAAGTTAGATTGTATTTACATCATTTACACTTTCAAAATTACAGAAAACAAAAAAATGGCGTCTGCAAAAGTTTGGGCACCCTGCAGAATTTATAGCATGCACTGCCCCCTTTGCAAAGCTGAGACCTGCCAGTGTCATGGATTGTTCTCAATCATCGTCTGGGAAGACCAGGTGATGTCGATCGCAAAGGTTTTAAATGGCCAGACTCATCTGACCTTGCCCCAACAATCAGCACCATGGGTTCTTCTAAGCAGTTGTCTAGAAAACTGAAACTGAAAATAGTTGACGCTCACAAAGCTGGAGAAGGCTATAAGAAGATAGCAAAGCGTTTTCAGATGTCAATATCCTCTGTTCGGAATGTAATTAAGAAATGGCAGTCATCAGGAACAGTGGAAGTTAAAGCAAGATCTGGAAGACCAAGAAAAATATCAGACAGAACAGCTCGCAGGATTGTGAGAAAAGCAATTCAAAACCCACGTTTGACTGCACGATCCCTCCAGAGAGATCTGGCAGACACTGGAGTTGTGGTACACTATTCCACTATAAAGAGATACTTGTACAAATATGGTCTTCATGGAAGAGTCATCAGAAGAAAACCTCTTCTACGTCCTCACCACAAAAATCAGCGTTTGAACTTTGCAAATGAACATATAGACAAGCCTGAGGCATTTTGGAAACAAGTTCTGTGGACCGATGAGGTTAAAATAGAACTTTTTGGCCGGAATGAGCAAAGGTACGTTTGGAGAAGAAAGGGCACAGAATTTAATGAAAAGAACCTCTGTCCAACTGTTAAGCATGGGGGTGGATCAATCATGCTTTGGGGTTGTATTGCAGCCAGTGGCACAGGGAACATTTCACGAGTAGAAGGAAAAATGGATTCAATAAAATTTCAGCAAATTTTGGACGGTACCTTGATGCCATCTGTGAAAAAGCTGAAGTTAAAGAGAGGATGGCTTCTACAAATGGATAATGATCCTAAACACACCTCAAAATCCACGGGGGATTACATCAAGAGGCGTAAACTGAAGGTTTTGCCATGGCCTTCACAATCTCCTGACCTCAACATTATTGAAAATCTATGGATAGACCTTAAAAGAGCAGTGCGGGACAGACAGCCCAGAAATCTCAAAGAACTGGAAGACTTTTGTAAGGAAGAATGGGCAAAGATACCTCAAACAAGAATTGAAAGACTCTTGGCTGGCTACAAAAAGCGTTTACAAGCTGTGATACTTGCCAAAGGGGGCAGTACAAGATATTAACTCTGCAGGGTGCCCAAACTTTTGCAGACGCCATTTTTTTGTTTTCTGTAATTTTGAAAGTGTAAATGATGGAAATAAAATCTAACTTTTTTTGACATATTATAAGAATGTATAATCTGTAATTTGATGCCATTTGGAGATTTTTCCATCTTTCCTTGGCTTTGTTATGCACATTAATGCACATTAATACACATTTTTACCTGGGGTGCCCAAACTTTCGATCCCCACTGTATGTTTTTTATGCCATGAATGTTTCTCCTACAAATGTATGTGCATCATTTTTGTTTAGTAAAATACAAATTTTAAAACTGCAGAGGATTTTATGCTTCCTTGCTTTTACCTACAAAAAAACTTAAAAAAGACAGCAAAACATACAGATGAAACACATCCTCCCCCATAAGTTGCACCCTTCTATCTGCAGCCACTTCTCCTCTGCATCCATTCAAAGTAGATCATTTACACAAGATTTCACAGATTCAGAAGGCATGGGATGGGGATCTGATGTCACACAGTGCACAGCACAGAGCAGGAAGCTGAGTGTAATCTGAGACCTGAGTGGAGGAAATAGACAACCCCCCCTTCCCTCCCTCTACAGAGTCTTACAGGGAAACATGTCCAGCTGAGACTATCAACCACCTGCTGTGGGCTGGATGTGGGACAGGGACGTCTCCCGGGATTGCTTGGTGTTCGCATAGATTGTCAGAGGTAACTCATGCAGATAGCAGAGGATAGACATGTGTAATTCGTTTATTTTTTTTTGTTTTTCGTTAAAATTCGTTATATTCGTTCATTCGTTATCGTATGAATGAACGAACGATTCGCTAAAAATTTTAACGAATCGTTCGAATCGAACGAATCCGAAAAACAACGAAAATCCGAAATTAACAAATTAGAAACTACGAAAGAAGAAAATCCGAAAAACGAAAACAGGAACAACGAAAATCAAAATGAACGAAAAAATTCGTACATTCGTAACTTTTTTTTTTTTTGTTGAATTGGTAATTTTCCGTGTCCCTTACAATGGTGCTGCTTAACGCGCTTCGAATAGATTGAACGAAAAAATTTGTACATTCGTAACTTTTTTTATTTTTTTTGCGATTCGTAATTTTCCGTATCTCTTACAATGGCGCTGCTTAACGTGCTTCGAATGGATTGAGCGAAAAAATTCGTACATTCGTAACTTTTTTTTTCGATTCGTAATTTTCCGTATCTCTTAAAATTTAATAATAGCATACACATTACATAAAATTATGAATTATGCTCCGATTACGAATCTACGAAAACAATGTTACGAAAGTACGAATAAATCAATCTAACGAAAGTATGAATGTAACTAAATCTACGAAAATACGAATGCGTCCGAATTTCGAATAAACGAAAATTAAACGGAAAAACGAATCAACGAAAAAATAACTCTTACGAAAATACAAATCGTTACGAATACGAACACCGACGACTTACGAATTTACGAATCAACGGAAACGAAGCGAAAATAAACAAATTTTTCTATTGTGCACATGTCTAGCAGAGGAACGAGAGATCAGACAAAAATCACAGTAGATGCTTTGGGTTGAGGCAAGTACACACTATAGAAGGATATGCTTTGATCATTTTTCTTTTCTGGGGTTAACAACCACGATTATAATCTGAGGTTCAAATCATTTACAATATTTAAAAATTGATATTTGATGTTCAACTGCAGATGATTAAAGTGTACCTGTACTTCAAGTATTTAGTTAGCAAGAAGCCCTGGAGAAGTTATTTAACCACTTCCCTACCCGCCCATGTACATATGACGCCAACAAGGTGGATCTCCCATCCTGGGTGGGCGTCATATGATGTCCTCTCATTCCCGGCTGCCTTGGGGGTGCGCGCGCGCCGCCGGCATCGCTCGGGACCCGGTGCGAGTGCCCGGCGGCCGCGATGTCCGCCGGGCACCCGCGATTCCCCGTTAAAACAACGGGACCGTGCGGGACCGTGGAGCTGTGTGTGTAAACCCCTGCAGCGCCCCCTAGTGTTAACCCCTTCCCTGCCAGTCACATTTACACAGTAATCAATGCAATTTTATAGCAACGATCGCTGTGTAAATGTGAATGGTTCCAAAAATGTGTCAAAAGTGTCCGAAGTGTCCGCCGCAATGTCGCAGTCACGAAAAAAAAACTCGCAGATCGCCGCCATTACTAGTTAAAAAAAATAAAAAAAAAAATGCAATAAATCTATCCCCTATTTTGTAGATGCTATAACTTTTGCGCAAACCGATCTATATACGTTTATTGCGATTTTTTTTACCAAAAATATGTAGAAGAATACGTATCGGCCTAAACTGAGTAAAAAAATAGTTTTTCTTTTTAAAAAATGGGATATTTATTATAGCAAAAAGTAAAAAAATATTGTGTTTTGTTTCAAAATTGTCGCTCTTCTTTTGTTTATAGCGCAAAAAAAAAAAAAAACGCAGAGGTGATCAAATACCACCAAAAGAAAGCTTTATTTGTGGGAAAAAAAGGACGTCAATTTTGTTTGGGTGTAACGTTGCACGATCGCGCAATTGTTAGGTAAAGCGACGCAGTGCCAAATCGCAAAAAGTGCTCTGGTAAGGAAGGGTGTAAAATGGCCCGGTGCTGAAGTGGTTAAAGAGTACCTGTAACGGAAATTAAACTTCTTAAAGTATTAGTGCGGAGCTGCAGAGTATTGATACCTTGTTAAGTTGGGGTATGCAAACTTTTCCCTTTTCCTCCACTCATAATATTCTATCCATTTACTTCAGATCTAATTTGTATCTGTGTTTGTGCCTGCGGGCACACACTGGTCACTTTTCAGTATGTCAGAGGAGGTCAGCGAGATTATATATTATGAATGTCTCTTGGAAATGTATGCAGAGATGTGCTTTCTTTTTTGGCATTTAGAAGTAGGACAAGGATGAGGCTCAAGGTTACATCCACCAAATGACTGGAACAAGATTGGACACAATATGCCTTTACATAAGACAGACATAATCACACTGCTAAGTAATAAATATACATGCTAGGTGCGGGTGAGTTGTTAGCCTAGGCTCTGCCGTCTTTTCTTTTTATTTTTAACGTCCAAGAAATGCCATCCTTCCTCTCTAATCGGCAATTTTACCTCTGCAGGACTCCGAATTAAGTATTATGTTTAATTTATGTCATTTCGAATCCATTTCATATTGTTATATTATCAAAAATAGCTTTTGCACTCATTCGGCAAAGAGCCATCATTTTCTAAAACTTATACCTCTAACTTTTCTAATAGGATTACGTTTTTGTCGCCAGCACCCTGTTCATGTAGTTGGCTCACCACCCTTTATAGAAGCCAGCAAAGAGCTTGAGTTTAAAGAGGACCTTGCACAGGATTAAAGAGATCCTTACACTGGCATTAAATAGATCCTTACACTGGTATTAAAGAGATCCTTACACTGGTATTAAAGAGATCCTTACACTGGTATTAAATAGATCCTTACACTGGTATTAAAGAGATCCTTACACTGGTATTAAAGAGATCCTTACACTACACTGATATTAAAGAGATCCTTACACTGGTATTAAAGAGATCCTTGCACTACACTGGTATTAAAGAGATCCTTACACTGGTATTAAAGAGATCCTTGCACTACACTGGTATTAAATAGATCCTTACACTGGTATTAAAGAGATCCTTACACTGGTATTAAAGAGATCCTTACACTACACTGGTATTAAAGAGATCCTTACACTGGTATTAAAGAGATCCTTACACTGGTATTAAAGAGATCCTTACACTGGTATTAAAGAGATCCTTACACTGGTATTAAGGAGATCCTTGCACTGGTATTAAAGTTATCCTTGCACTACACTGGTATTAAAGAGATCCTTGCACTGGTATTAAAGAGATCCTTACACTGGTATTAAAGAGATCCTTGCACTGGTATTAAAGTTATCCTTGCACTACACTGGTATTAAAGAGATCCTTGCACTGGTATTAAAGAGATCCTTGCACTGGTATTAAAGAGATCTTTACACTGGCATTAAAGAGATCCTTACACTGGTATTAAAGAGATCCTTGCATTGGTATTAAAGAGATCCTTACACTGGTATTAAAGAGATCCTTACACTGGTATTAAAGCGATCCTTACACCGGTATTAAAGCGATTCTTACACTGGTATTAAAGAGATCCTTACACTGGTATTAAAGAGATCCTTACACTGGTATTAAAGAGATCCTTACACTGGTATTAAAGAGATCCTTACACTGGTATTAAAGAGATCCTTACACTGGTATTAAAGCGATCCTTACACCGGTATTAAAGCGATTCTTACACTGGTATTAAAGAGATCCTTACACTGGTATTAAAGAGATCCTTACACTGGTATTAAAGAGATCCTTACACTGGTATTAAAGCGATCCTTACACTGGTATTAAAGAGATCCTTACACTGGTATTAAAGAGATCCTTACACTGGTATTCAAGGATCCTTACACCGGTATTAAAGCGATTCTTACACTGGTATTAAAGAGATCCTTACACTGGTATTAAAGCAATCATTGCACTGGTATTAAAGAGATCCTTATACTGGTAGTAAAGAGATCCTTACACTGGTATTAAAGAGATCCTTACACTGGTATTAAAGCAATCCTTACACTGGTATTAAAGTGATCCTTACACTGGTATTAAAGCGATCCTTACACTTGTATTAAAGAGATCCTTACACTGGTATTAAAGAGATCCTTACACTGGTATTAAAGAGATCCTTACACTGGTATTAAAGCAATCCTTACACTGGTATTAAAGCAATCATTGCACTGGTATTAAAGAGATCCGTATACTGGTATTAAAGTGATCCTTACACTGGTATTAAAGAGATCCTTACACTGATATTAAAGCGATCCTTACACTGGTATTAAAGAAAAACTTGCGCTCTGATTAAAAAGAACCTTACAGTTGGATTAAAGGAGATCTTGCACTAGAATTAAAGAGAACCTCACACTAGAATTAAAGAGGTGCTTGCACTAGAATTAAATAGAACTTTGCACTAGAATTACTGTAAATAGAACATTGCACTAGAATTAACAAGGACCTCATACTATAATTAAAGGGAACCTTGCACTAGAATAAAGAGATCCTTACTGTAGGATTAAAGCAGATCTTGCACAAGAATTAAAGTGAACTTTGCACCAGAATTAAATAAATGCTTGCACTAGAATTAAATAGAACCTTGCACTAGAATTAATAAGGACTTTAATTCTAGTGCAAGGTCCTCTTTAATTCTAGTGCAAGGTTTTATTTAATTCTAGTGCAAGCATCTGTTTTATTCTAGTGCAATGTCCTCTTTAATTCTAGTGCAAACAGAACTTTGTACTAGATTTAAAGAGGACCTTGCACTAAAATTAAAGAGGACCTTGCACTAGAATCAAAGAGGACCAAAATTAAAGAGGACCTTGCACTAAAATCAAAGAGGACCAAAATTAAAGAGGACCTTGCACTAGAATCAAAGAGGACCTTGCCCTAGAATCAAAGAGAATTGTGCACTAGAAAGCAAGGTCCACTCATTAGGGGTTTATCACATGTGCAGCTATTATTGCTGCCTCTCTAAAAAAAATGAGGTAGGCAGTCAGTAAAACTGGAGCTCATCCTGCCTGCTTTTACCACCCCAAGCTTTCCATATAAACAAACCCTAAAGGCCTTTTTCACATGGGCAGCCAGGTAAAAACAAATGGTTAAACTGCTACTTTACTGCCCCCAACCACCCACCTAATGTCCACAGCCAAAAGGCTGTTCACATGCTGCAGCTGTCATGCTTTGTGTCACAGCTGCAGCAAATGTCGGGTTGAAAGGCCGCCCCACCTGTCAAACTTGGCCATTTGAATCAATAGGCCGCAACAGCTTGGTTTAAGATTGAGGTGCAGGCAAAGTGCAAGGTATGCAGTATATATATAATGACTGGAAATATACAATTAAAGCGGTAGTAAAGCCCGCTTTGTTATTTGTACCTACAGGTAAGCCTATAATAAAGCTATAGTAAAGCTTACCTGTAGGTACAATGAATATCTCCAAAACACGCACCGTTTAGGAGATATTCACCTTGCATGCAGCCACTGATGTCACTGACATACCGTGCTGGACCTTCAAACCTTCTTGCCGAAGCCAAGGGGTCCAGCGTGAATGTGCGGGAGTGATGTCATCGCGGCTCTGGCCACTCACAGCGCCTGGAGCCCACAAACCAGGAGGAAAGGCCGGAGGAAGATGTCAGCCCTTCTCAGCGGTGACTGGGGATGGCTGGAAGTGCTTTGTTCTAAGGTAAGTTTTTCATAATGTTCTAGTATGTGATTCATACTAACACAATATGCCATTGTCTTTTTTTTTTTTCTGCAGCGGTTTACTACCGCTTTAATATAAATAGTATATTACTTATTATTATATAATATTATATTATTATTATACAATATTATATATTATTATTATTATTATATATATATATATATATATATATATATATATATATATATATACACACACACACACACATATATATATATATATATATATATATATATATATATGTATATTATATTATTATATATATTATATTATATTATAGTATATTACTATGCCTATCAGTTTTCAATGCATGCTAGGATTTTCAAAAAGGTAAGCTAGCAGTCTGGCATCCTTTATGTCACTGGCTAAAGCTGCCTATGTATCTATACCCCTGTGCACTACGCGTGCAATGGGTAGATATAAGGCCTCAACAAAAACGTAATAAAGCACCAGAAGTATTTTTGGTGAGGCAGCCCACCACAACGCATTGAGCATTTACATCTGTCATCTACATCTAAGTGTCTTGTTTTTCATTTTCTTTAGAAAGTAACTAAAACCTCAATAGAAAAGCCTGCCCTCTGCCAGCATGTTGCAGATGAAGACCTTTGCTCTCTGTGGGAAAGCAGTGGTCTCTCTGTAGAGGTCCAGCATGCCCCCTGCTGAGTCAGAGCCCCCCAATTGTCTGGGATTTGCTCTGACTCAATCAGTGGAGTGTTAGACCTCTGCTGAGAGAGACTGCTGATTTCACACAGAAGAGCAATGGTCTTTCTCTGCAACATGTTGGCAGGGGACGGGCTTTTCTACTGAGGTTGTAGCTACTTTCTAAAGAAAATGAAAAATAAGACATTTACACACTTATTAAATGTAAAGCTCATTTTGGATTTTAATGCACCCCAACTAAGCGGTGTGACCAGCCATAAAGTTTCTTCTTTTACAGAACTCCTCACATTCCCATTTTTTTAACAAGGGTCGCTTTAATTGAAGGGCCTGTGTCTAGCAGATTGTGTCCCGCTGTAGTGATCCTATACAGGAACGATCATTAGTATTGCATGAATAAGATTGAGGGAAATGAGAGCCCTCCGCCGAGACAACCTGAGCTTCCACTCTCATGTAACACAGTAAATAATTCCGATAGCAGAACAGGGAGAGACAAATAAGAAGCTGGTAGAGGTAACATTAGTATGGCTGAAGTAATGAACTAGTTTATAATGTAATTTGGCAATTGGCTTTGTTTTGGAACATGACCCAGGAAAGCGAGCAGAATGCCCAGTAGAGAAAGGCACATGCTTTCAAAGAATTATTTAGCAGAATCCAAGAAAGCAAGACGGACCAGTTATTGGGTTCCTGCCAGATAGTAATAGACATAAGGCTCAATTCACTAAGCTATAACACACATGTTATTTGCCCCGGCCATCTCCGTCACCGTGACCTGAATTTTCAGCTCACATTGATTCTTACTGCTAAAAATAATGTTGATTATAATTTAGTTAATTAAGCCTAGGGCGATATAAAGGCGGATAAGAAAGAAAAGCGTGTTTGATAAATTTCTAACAAATAGTTTTACCGTATTTATTATTATCTTAAAATCAGGGGAAAATTGTGGGTGCGTGTTATACACCGATTCCCTTACTGATTCTGAGCCTCTCGGCCATTCTCGAGGCTTTCGGATGCTTTTGTCCATTCTCGGAGGCTTTCAGCCGCTTTCGGACGTTCTCTGAGGCTTTTGGACGCTTTTGGCCATTCTCTGAGGCTTTCAGCCGCTTTCGGACGTTCTCTGAGGCTTTCGGTAGCTTTTGGCCGTTCTCAGCGGCTTTCGCCGGCTCTCGCAGTCCCGCGCGAGCCGCCGTAAGCCGATGAGAATGTCCGAAAGCCGCCGAGAACGGGCAAAAGCGGCCGAAAGCCAACGAGAATGGTCGAAAGCGGCCGAACATTCGCAGCATCTTTGGAGCGGGATAGGAGCGGTGTATTCACCGCTCCTACCCATTAATTTGAATGGGACACCGTGGTAATACCGCGGCAATACCGCCGCAAAGCGCCGCTGCGGCGGCGCTCTGCGGCGCTCTGCGGGGGATTTTAACCCTTTTTCGGCCGCTCGCGGGGGTAAAACCGCACTGCGAGCGTCCGAATCCCGCGGGCAAAACGACGGTAAAGCAGCGCTAAATATAGCGCTGCTTTACCATCACCGCGGCTCTCGCCCCAGTGTGAAAGGGGCCTTACTCCGAGCCCGATGTTGGAACACCAGGGCCCAGTCACAAGTGGGTGGCTGCATATAAAGGAACCAATTTCTTAATTTCTATATAAAAACACACACACACTATATATATATATTTTATATATATATATATATATATATATATATATATATATATAAATGCACATATAAACCAGTGACAGCTGGTGCTCAAAATCTTTAGGGGGGCGCAAGCAGACAAAAAAAAATAAATCAGAAATAAAAACATCAATTGCAGCCACTGTACCATCAAATGCCACCACTGTACCATCAAATGTCGCCACTGTGCCCATCAATTGCAGCCACTGTACCATCAAATGTCGCCACTATGCCCATCAGTTGCAGCCACTGTACCATCAAACGCCACCACTGTAGCACCAAGTGTCGCCACTGTGCCCATCAAATGCTGCCACTGTGCCCATCAAACTCTGCCGCTGTGCCATCCAATGCCGCCACTGTGCCCATCAAATGCCACCACTGTGCCATTAAATGCCACCACTGTGCCCATCAAATGCTGCCGGTGTGCCCATTAAATGCTGCCGGTGTGCCAAATGCTGCCACTGGGAATCCCCACCACCCGCTCGCACACCCACACACACATGCATGCACACCCACACACATACGCATGCACCCCCCCCACACACACACACACATGCATGCACACCCCCACACACACATGCATGCACCCCCCCCACACACACACACATGCATGCAACCCCCCCCCCCCCACACACACATGCATGCACACCCCCACACACACATGCATGCACACCCCCACACACACATGCATGCACACCCCCACACACATGCATGCATGCACACACCCCCCCCACACACACACACACATGCATGCACACCCCCACACACACATGCATGCACCCCCCCACACACATGCATGCATGCACACCCCACACACACATGCATACACCCCCCCCACACACACACATGCATGCATGCATGCACACCCCCACACACATGCACACCCCCCCCCCCACACACACACACATGCATGCACACACATATAAACACACATACAGTAGATAGATAATCTTATAAAAAAAAACGTCAGAAATTTACCTTCTTCCTGCCGGGTACTGCACTGTAGGGGGAGACAAAGAGCACAGCACAGCACACACTGCTTTCACTTTAGGTATGTGAGGACGAGCTCCCTGAAAAGTGCCGATAACAGTTCGGCTGATCGGGGAGCTCCTCTCAGCCTCCCCTCCTATCAAAGAGTACAGGGGGGCCTCAAGGGCCCCCTGCCGCAAGGGGCCCGGTCGCCATGGAGATCTCGGCGACCCCTATAATTTCGCCACTGATTGTCCCCATTTTCATAGAATGAACGTTCTACTTCTGGATTAACCTCGAAAAGTGCATGTGCATAAGACTAGTTACGATTTCCTCTGTCAGGAGCAAATACAATGATTAGAAATCTGTTCATTCCCATTAAATTCAACAACATTTCCATCCTTGTCCTTTAATTTTTTCACTTGTTCTGGTCGAAACCGATGGTCAAATTGTCTCCTTTAACTCTTATGCCGCGTACACACGATCGGAATTCTCGTTGGAAAAGCCTTGGATGTTTTTTCCGACGGAATTCCGCTCAAGCTTGTGTTGCCTACACACGGTCACACCAAATTCCAACCGTCAAGAACGCAGTGACGTACGACAGTACGATGAGCCGAGAAAAAATTAAGTTCATTGTTTCCGAGCATGCGTAGGAATTTTGCGTGTAGGAATTGCTACAGACGATCGGAATTTCCGATCTGAAAAATTGAGAACATGCTCTCAAATTTTTGCTGGCGGCAATTCGGCCAGCACAATTCAGATGGAGCCTACACACGGTCGCATTTTCCAATGAAAAGCTCTCATCGGTCTTTTGCTGGCCGAAATTCCAATCGTGTGTACGTGGCATTAGATCAGCAAACTCCAAACTATGGCCTGTGGGCCACATCCAGTCCACTACGATATTTTATCTGGCTAGGGTCAGTGGCAGATCCTCAGACTGAGTATTCAGATCAGATGGTCTCGGCTTTCCCCTGCAGTCTCCGGGGCAGGTCTGATGGGGGCAATAATGTAAGAGGGGCTCTGATGGGAACCCTGATGTAAATGTAGCGGGGTCGTACCCCTTTTAGGGGAAGAGACTACATCCCCCATGATTCCCCAGGCTCCCGGGCTGCTTGTTTCCGCCCGAGAGGCTGCTGGGGGAGGTTATAAAAAGGAAGAGGAGAGACCGCCTCTTCCTCTTGGGACACTTCCTCTTCTGATGCCTTGTCTGACTGGGACGCCTCTCCTGACTGAGCTGGTGACGCGGAGACTGGTTCCTGAGGAGACACCTGTGCGGACCGGATCTGCTGAAGGCCTGAAGCCTGGGCCTTGCAGCAGATGGAGTGAGACTCTCATCCCTCAGAGTCAGCAGCAGCGGAGCGGAGACTCTTCCCTACAGTCGGTCGGTCGGAGCTGAGGACCGGAGCGCAGGGGCTGTGACTGAGGAGACCGGAGCCGCCATTGGAGGGACCGGAGCTGAGGACGGTACCCCAGGATTGGTGAGAGAGCTGAAAGGCTCATCCTGCATTGATACACACACTCTCATGCCTATTGAACTGCCAAGGCACAATTTACCTCAGAGCAGCAGATGTTACTTTTTGTGGATTACAAGTATACCATTTAAAGCTACATGTGCACCACCTCTACAGTTCTCTTGCCGGTGAAGAACACTGTACTTATTCAAGGACTGAGCTCTATTGCTAGG
Source organism: Lithobates sylvaticus (assembly GCA_028564925.1). Taxonomy (NCBI): domain Eukaryota; kingdom Metazoa; phylum Chordata; class Amphibia; order Anura; family Ranidae; genus Lithobates; species Lithobates sylvaticus. Next base: position 41,501,875 of record CM053030.1, read on the forward strand.
GATCAGGCCTGGTCCGTTAGGTAGGCGCAGATAGATTTATTGCACCTCAGGGGTGCATAGCAGATGGTCGCTACATTTGGCGCTCCGTTCCCCATTGCTAGTTTGATACATATGTGTGTACATGTTAAAGTGCATATTGCAGGGACCTGCTAAAGTATTGTAAGTCATATGTTTAAATGCATGTTGCTATTTCTTTTCCTTACTGACAAAGTAAAGCCAGTTATTCTTATTTCAGCAGTCTGCTTGTGAGTTCATACCCATTACACTTAGAGTATAAGTGATGTTTATATGTGCATAGATACATACCCCTTGACTAACTGTGCCAGAGCGGGTAGAGCAAATTGCCGGGGGTTGGTGGAGCTGTACTCAGGGACCCAAAACAAATCAGCGGCCCTCTTAACTGGGGGTATCGCTACACGTGGGGGCTCGTAATCCGGGATCCTGAGTCAGCGGGAAAAGCCGCCAGAAGGTACCGGCATGGACCCGATAGAAGTGGGACGGTGGTCCGCAACATGGGCCACCGATCCAGCCGCAGCAGCAGTCATTGAACTGCCAGGGATATGGCAGAGAGAGGCAGTCAAGCAGCTCATAATGTCCCTATCCCCATGCCAAAAGTCATGGATAATGGACATGAGAAATGATGCTGGGTACACATACGCCTTAATAGAATGGAAGGAAGAGACTCCAGAGCAGTTCAGGAGCCAAAGCATACAAGCACCGAATGGTCAGGCCTACCAAGTGCTGCATGCGCTGCCGCGGAAGGGAGACTACTCTCCTATGAAAGCCATGCTATCCCCCAAGCAGGAAGAGCAGAAGGGCGCGGAAAGCCCCGCACAGACTACTCTTAGTGCAGAACTGTGTGCTGTCCTAGGGGAAATTGTGACTCAGTGCAGAAGAGACCCCGGGGACTACCCAATGTCGGGATACAGGAAACTCCGGATGTTCTCAGGGAGGACACCTGTACCCTCGGGAGAAGAGGGATTTTAAGAGTGGTTAGATGGTGCCACGCAGGCCCTAGAAGAATGGGAGGTCCCAGAAGGTAGAAAGAAGCAAAGGATTGTTGAGAGCCTAAAAGGACCTGCCTTAGAGGCCATACGCAATCTGAAGACAAGCAAAAAGGATTGCACTGCCCAGGACTACATAGACATCCTGGAAAGTGTGTTTGGTGGGACAGAAAAAATCACAGAACTTACCTATCAACTGGAACACTGTTACCAGAAGACAGGGGAGAAGCTGTCGGAGTACATGGGACGCATAGACAAGATCCTGCATAGGATTATCCTGAAGAAGGGGATAGATCCAGGGAAGGTAGATGAAGCCCGTGCCCAGCAGGTGATGAGGGGAGCCCAACCCCTGGACCCTGTCGCACTAATTCTACGCACCCGGCAGGATGGGAAGAGCCTGGACTACCCCGATCTCATTCGAATGGTCAGAGAAGAAGAGGCCATGTTGGAAGAGAAAAGGGAAAAGCAAGTGATGGGGTCTACAAAACTTCCAGTGGCCACGGTCAGGTCGGCCTTAACCCCTGAAAGAGAGACAGAGGTAGATGCCCTGAAGTTGCAGATGTCCCAGATGATGGAGATACTGACGTCTCTAGTGGCGAAAGAGACGCCCAGTCCCAAGAAAGAAACAAGCAGGAGGGAATTGTTTCCAGCTGTTTCAGCACCAGCATCCCCACCTGACTACGGTGAGATGATCTGCTTTAATTGTGGAGGGATTGGTCATATTGCAGCTGTATGTTCCAGTCCCAAGAAGAAGAAAACAGAAAGCCGCCAGCCGGCGGGAAACGCCAAAGGGCCCCGGTGAAGGAGTCAACCGGGTGCCCATCACCTTCAGTGAGCTCCAAGAAGAATAACGGAAAGAGAAGAGGAGATCAGACCCCTCGGAAGGAACCCAGGGATCCTCAACCAAGGTACACTCCAGAGAAAGGGGGCAAGACCCCTCGGAAGGAATGCAGTACTCCTAAACGAGAACCCCCAAAAGTGAGAGATAACAATGTCCCTCAACGGGTTCACACTCCCACTAAGAGGGAGAAAATTAATGCATACCAGGCTCAAGAAAGGAGCAAGTGCAGATCAAGAAAAAAGGAAAAGAGTCCGCAGAAGAGGACAGCATCAACTCGGCCTTACCCAGAAAAGCTAGTTGGTCCATCCCCTTCTGTACCCATCCAGGTGGAAGGAGTGTACACTGGAGCACAAGTGACCCTATTGTACAGGGACTTCTATGACAGATACCTGAGTCATCTGCCAATACAGAAGATAGAAGAGTTGGAGATAAGGGGACTGGGAACTCAGAGTTTCCCCTATGATGGATACCTACCCATACGGTTGACCTTTGACCCATCCGTAGCTGGGAAGACTGAAGTGTTTGACACCTTAGCAGTGGTGTGTCCCCGCCCACCAGGAACCAGCAAGACTTCCCTGATCATAGGGACGAACACGGACCTAGTCAGAAGGCTTCTGACCCCCCTGGTGAAGAAAGAGAATCTTTCAGCCCCCAAGATCCATCCCATGCTGAAGGCAGCCTACCAGCGGTTGGTCCTAGAGCAGAAGACCCCAAGTGAGGGGATAGGAAGGGTATGGAGGCTTGGAAAAGAAGGAGCAGTGTTACAGCCTGGAGAGGTGACCTGCATGAGAGCCACGGTGAAACTTACTTGGGAGCAGCCTGGCCCCTTTGTAATGTTGGAACCCGACCCAATGGAGGGTCACTCAGGTCTGGAGGTGATACCAGAAGTAATTTCACTGAAGGACCTGAAGAAGGCCAGAGGAAGAGTCCCTGTCAGTGTGAGGAACCCCACGGAGCGGCCCATGGAGATCCCTGCCAGGATGCTGCTGGGACAGGTGAGTCCTGCTGTCCCAGTTGGCTGGTCAGAAGTGAAGGGGGCGGGTGAAGGAGAAGATGTTTGGAAGAAACTCTCCATGGAAAACCCTAACCTACCTGGAGCTTGGAAAGAGAGAGCCAAGGCCCAGCTGACCAGATGGGAGAAGATTTTCTCTAAAGATGAGTTTGATGTGGGGTGTGCGAGGAGTGCCACCCACCGAATCCGCATGCAAGAGGACAAGCCATTCAGAGAGAGAGTGAGGCGAGTCCCGCTAGCAGATCTGGAGGATCTGAGGGAGCAGCTTGCGGAACTGAAGAAGACGGGAGTGATTCGGGAGTCTAGAAGCCCCTATGCCTCCCCAATTGTGGTAGTCAGGAAGAAGAATGGGTCATTGAGGCTCTGCATTGACTACAGAACTCTCAACAGGAGGACCATTCCTGACCAGTACACCACGCCAAGGATAGAGGATGCCTTACAGAGTTTATCTGGAGCTAAGTGGTTCAGTGTGATGGACCTCAAGAGTGGGTATTACCAAATCCCCATGCATCCAGAAGACAGAGAAAAGACTGCCTTCATAACCCCAGTGGGATTCTTTGAGTTCAACAGGATGCCCCAGGGCCTATCTGGAGCTCCTGCTACATTTCAACGCCTTATGGAAAGGACAGTTGGAGACATGAACCTCATAGAAGTCCTTGTGTACCTGGACGATGTCATTGTCTTTGGAAAGACTTTGGAAGAACATGAAGCCAGATTGGAGAAAGTACTGAAGAGGCTCAGTGTAGAGGGACTTAAACTTTCTCCCGAGAAGTGTCGGTTCTATCAGTCTTCTGTGAACTATCTGGGACACATAGTGTCTGAAAAAGGAGTGGCTACAGACCCTGAGAAGTTGGAGGCAGTTACTTCGTGGCCAAGACCCACAACAGTTACAGAACTCCGGTCTTTCTTGGGGTTCTGCTCCTACTACCGCAGGTTTGTGGATGGGTTTGCCCGCATTGCAAAACCCCTAAACGAACTGCTTAAGACAGAAGGAGAGGAAGATGGGTTGGGGCCTAGGAGGCCCGGTGAGTCGGTCAAAGACCAGTGGAATTCAAGGTGTGAAGAGGCTTTCAGGACCTTGAAGAGGAGTCTCACCACAGCCCCAGTTTTGGCCTATGCTGACCCCACTAGACCATATGAGCTACATGTTGATGCCAGCCATGAGGGCCTAGGTGGAGTACTCTACCAAGAGTACGAAGACCAGCTACGACCAGTGGCCTATGTGAGCCGGAGCCTGACCCCCTCCGAGAAGAACTATCCCACCCACAAGTTGGAGTTCTTAGCCCTCAAATGGGCAGTTGTTGACAAACTGAGAGACTATCTGTATGGGGCCGAGTTTACTGTAAAGACAGATAACAACCCCTTGACCTATCTATTCACCACCGCCAAGCTGGATGCAACTGGACACAGATGGTTGGTGGCGTTGTCTGGATTCAATTTCAGTCTCAAGTACAGACCAGGGGCTGGAAATAGGGATGCAGATGCCCTGTCCCGAAGATCCCATGTCATAGCTGATGATTGGGAAGACTGGACCCAAGTGGCACCAGATGGAGTGCGAGCCCTTTGTCAGGGGGCTGAACTCCAAGCCAGAGGAGGATCCAGAGCTGAAGAGGTAGGAGTTACCACAGTGGGAGTCCCGAAGTGTTACTGTGGGGTAACTCAACTAGAAGAAGAGTGTCTACCGAAGCTGTCCAAGAAGGAGCTAAGGTGTGACCAATTGGAAGACCCCATGGGGAGATTGGTCCTGGAAGCCCTGGAAGACAGGAGTCCAGAGGGACTTCGCCTTCACCCTTCTAAAGAAGCTCGCCTACTGAGGAGAGAGTTGGACAAGCTACAGGTGCATCAGGGGGTAGTCTACCGAAGGGGCCCCTCTGATGGCCCAGAAGACAAGTGGCAGTTGTTTCTCCCAGAGAAGCATCGAGAGACTGTGCTGATTGCCTTACATGACCAGTAGGGATGAGCCGAACACCCCCGGGTTCGGTTCGCACCAGAACCTTCGAACCGACCGAAAGTTCGCGCGAATTTTCGAACCCTATACGTTATAATGGACGCGAACGTTCGAAATCAAAAGTGCTAATTACAACGGCCAATATGCATGTTAATGTCATAAAACAGGTTTGGGGACCCGGGTCCTGCCCCAGGGGACATATATCAATGCAAAAAGAACTTTTAAAAACTAACGTTTTTTCGGGAGCAGTCATTTTAATGATGCATAAAGTGAAAAAAAAAAAAGTGAAATTTTCCTTTAAATATGGTACCTGGGGGGTGTCTAAAGTATGCCTGTGAAGTGGCATGTGTTTCCCGTGTTTAGAACTGTCCTTGCACAAAATGTCATTTGTAAAGGAAAAAAAGAAGCCATTTAAAACCACTTGCAGCTTTAGGTTTGTTCTTAAGTAGAATCTGAACAGGTACATTATGAAGTGTAGCTCCATCCCAAAAAAATCTATTTTTAAGCTTTTTGGAGAACATAGGGAGGGGTTATCACCCCTGTAACATTTGCTGTCTTTGCACATCTGTTCAGAACATGTCACCTCACTTTCCGTCCCAATGACAAATGTTTTTGGAAAAAGTGGGGTTTTAATTGAAACAAGGATTGGTGATAAAGTATCAGTAGAGAGGAGATACCTTTTTCCCAAATTAAATCTAACAGGATAGAATTTCCCTTCCTAGGGGTAGATTTCCTCTCACTTCCTGTTTTCTCTTTCCATTTGCAAGTAGGAGTCGTTTGTAAGTTGGATGTTTGAAAGTAGGGGCCTGGCGTATATACTCTGCAGAAATTTGCCCTATTAGATGTTGGTGTAGCCACAAGACTGGTGGGCACAGGAATGGGCCCTGCTGTGAGTTAATAGATCAAGATTTGTAATTGCATGCACCTGTTGAACAGGGCAGAAAAATTGGGGGTGGTGGTGGTGGTGGTGGACGGTGTTGCCACAAGACTGTAAGCTCTCACAGTTACTCTTGGTGGGCGCAGGAATGGGCCCTACTGTGAGTTATTAGATCAAGATTTGTAATTGCAAGCACCTGATGAACAGGGCAGAAAAATTGGGCCTTTGGCGGTGGTGGTGGACGGTGTTGCCACAAGACTGTAAGCTCTCACAGTTACTCTTGGTGGGCGCAAGAATGGGCCCTGCTGTGAGTTATTAGATCAAGATTTGTAATTGCAAGCACCTGATGAACAGGGCAGAAAAATTGGGCCTTTGGCGGTGGTGGTGGACGGTGTTGCCACAAGACTGTAAGCTCTCACAGTTACTCTTGGTGGGCGCAAGAATGGGCCCTGCTGTGAGTTATTAGATCAAGATTTGTAATTGCAAGCACCTGATGAACAGGGCAGAAAAATTGGGCCTTTGGCGGTGGTGGTGGACGGTGTTGCCACAAGACTGTAAGCTCTCACAGTTACTCTTGGTGGGCGCAGGAATGGGCCCTGCTGTGTGTTATTAGATCAAGATTTGTAATTGCAAGCACCTGATGAACTGGGCAGAAAAATTGGGCCTTTGGCGGTGGTGGTGGACGGTGTTGCCACAAGACTGTAGGCCCTCATAGTTACTCTTGGTGGGCGCAGGAATGGGCCCTGCTGTGAACTATTAGATCAAGATTTGTAATTACCCGCCCCTGTTAAACAGGGCCTGAAAAATTGTGCCTTAGGCACTGGTGCTGGTGCCACAACACTGCAACCCCTCACAGATACTGTACTTGGAGCACAGCAGTCACACGTGTTGCAAAGCATTTTTTTAAAAAATTGTAATTACCCGCCCCTGTTAAACAGGGGCTGAAAAATTGTGCCTTAGGCACTGGTGCTGGTGCCACAACACTGCAACCCCTCACAGATACTGTACTTGGAGCACAGCAGTCACACGTGTTGCGAAGCATTTTTTTTAAAAAATTGTAATTACCCGCCCCTGTTAAACAGGGCCTGAAAAATTGTGCCTTAGGCACTGGTGCTGGTGCCACAACACTGCAACCCCTCACAGATACTGTACTTGGAGCACAGCAGTCACACGTGTTGCGAAGCATTTTTTAAAAAAATTGTAATTACCCGCCCCTGTTAAACAGGGCCTGAAAAATTGTGCCTTAGGCACTGGTGCTGGTGCCACAACACTGCAACCCCTCACAGATACTGTACTTGGAGCACAGAAGTCACACCTGTTGCAAAGCATTTTTAAAAAAAATTGTAATTACCCGCCCCTGTTAAACAGGGCCTGAAAAATTGTGCCTTAGGCACTGGTGCTGGTGCCACAACACTGCAACCCCTCACAGATACTGTACTTGGAGCACAGCAGTCACACGTGTTGCAAAGCATTTTTTTAAAAAAATTGTAATTACCCGCCCCTGTTAAACAGGGGCTGAAAAATTGTGCCTTAGGCACTGGTGCTGGTGCCACAACACTGCAACCCCTCACAGATACTGTACTTGGAGCACAGCAGTCACACGTGTTGCGAAGCATTTTTTTAAAAAATTGTAATTACCCGCCCCTGTTAAACAGGGGCTGAAAAATTGTGCCTTAGGCACTGGTGTGGTGGCATGGATCATTGAGGAGGAGGAAGAGGATAGTCAGTGAACATAAGAGGACAGTCACTCAGCATCAGCATAGGCAGTCTTGAAGGGATGTGATATTAAAAATTATTCGGTTATATCCGCCTCAGGTGCCTGGTAGCTGGTGGTGATCCAAGACTGATTCATTTTGATGAAGGTCAGTCGATCAACCGAGGCGGTGGACAGGCGCACCCTATGATCGGTGACAAATCCTCCAGCAGCACTGAATGTGCGTTCGGAAAGAACGCTGGAGGCAGGACAGGCCAGTAGCTCAATTGCATACTGTGCAAGCTCTGGCCAGTGATCCATCCTCAGGACCCAGTAAGCCAGAGGATTTTCGGTGGGAAAGGTGTCCAAGTCTGACCTTGCCCCAAGGTATTCCTGCACCATGTATATCAGACGCTGGCGATGGTTGCTGGAACCGATCATACCTTGGGGCTGCGGACTAAAAAATTGTCTGAACGCATCGGTCAGACGTCCACCTTCCTCACCGCTCCTTCTGCTACTGACCGAAGCCTCAGCAACTCGTCGCCCAGGACCAGGAGTTTGTAGCCTCCCAGTTTCTGGGAACGCGTTGCACAGACCTTTCTGCAAGGCCTCCCTGAGATGTCTCATCCTCTGCTCCTCTGCGACGGCAAGATAAGGTCCGCAACCTTACCCTTGTACCGCGGATCAAGGAGAGTGGCCAGCCAGTAATGGTCCCTCTCCTTGATCCGAAGAACACGAGGATCCTTCCGCAGGCTTTGCAGGATCAGGGAGGCCATGCAGCGTAGGTTAGCTGAGGCATTCGGTCCGGAGTCTTCTGGGTCACTGAGGATGACATGATCGCCAGCCACCTCCTCCCAGCCACGTACAAGTCCACTGGTTGGTTGGGACTGTACATCATCCCTAAAAGACTGCTGCTGCTGATGCTGAGTGCCAGGCTCCACCTCCATGCTCACACAATCCTCCTCCTCCTCCTCCTCCTCCTCCTCCTCCTCATCCTCTTCCTGTGTGATGGGTGGGACAGAAGGAACACTGTCCGGATAAAGGGGGCCTTGAGAGGCAAGGAAGTCCTCCTCTTCCTGCCTCTGTTCTGCCTCAAGTGCCCTGTCCATTATCCCACGCAGCGTATGCTCCAACAGGTGGACAAGAGGGACAGTGTCACTGATGCATGCACTGTCACTGCTCACCATCCTCGTGGCCTCCTCAAATGGTGAGAGGACAGTGCATGCATCCCTGATCATGCTCCACTGACGTGGGGAAAAAAAACCAAGCTCCCCTGACCCTGTCCTGGTGCCATAGTCGCAAAGGTACTCATTGATGGCCCTCTGCTGCGTGTGCAGTCGCTGCAGCATGGCCAACGTTGAGTTCCACCTGGTGGGCATGTCACATATTAGGCGGTTCTTGGGCAGGTTCAGCTCCTTTTGCAGCTCAGTCAGCCGAGCACTATATATAATATATATATTATAAGATCGGCGGAAATGCACACAGACTTTCCTGGCCTGCCTCAGGACATCCTGTAAGCCTGGGAACCTGCCCAAGAACCGCTGCACCACCAGGTTGAGGACGTGAGCCATGCAGGGCACATGGGTGAGCTGCCCCTGTCGCAGGGCGGAGAGGAGGTTGGTGCCATTGTCAGAAACGACCATTCCTGGCTTAAGCTGACGTGGCGTCAACCACCTCTCGGCCTGCCCCTGCAGAGCTGCCAGAACCTCTGGCCCAGTGTGGCTCCTGTCCCCCAAACACACCAGCGCAAGCACGGCATGGCATCTTTTTGCCTGCGTACTTGCGTAGCCCCTTGTACGCCTACGGAGCACCGCTGGTTCCAAGGACAGAGCACTGGAGGAAGAAGAAGAGGAGGGGGGGTGGAGGAGAGAGGTGTGTCACAACCAGTAGCAGTAGTAGCGTTTTGGAGGCGTGGTGGCGGAACAACCTCCAACACTACTGCACCTTGTCCTGCATCCCTCCCAGCTGCCAATAGAGTGACCCAATGGGCCGTGAAAGAAAGGTACCGTCCCTGTCCATGCCTGCTGGACCATGAGTCAGCGGTAATATGCACCTTACCGCTGACCGCCCTGTCCAGCGAGGCATGGACATTGCCCTCCACATGCCGGTAGAGAGACGGAATCGCCTTCCGTGAGAAAAAGTGGCGTTTGGGAACCTGCCACTGAGGAACCGCACATTGAACAAACTCACGGAAGGGGGCCGAGTCTACCAACTGAAAAGGCAGCAGTTGAAGTGCTAGCAATTTAGCCAGGCTAGCATTCAACCGCTGGGCATGTGGATGGCTGGGAGTGTACTTCTTTCTACGGTCCAGCAGCTGGGGCAGGGAAATTTGCCTGCTGCAATCGGACGTCGGTGTACTGCAAGTACTTGGTTGTGACACACCTAATTCTACACCTTCAGTCCTCTCAGAGCAGCTTTCAGAGAGGACTGAAGGTGTAGTGGGGATGGAGATCCCAGCTGAGGAGGAGCAAGGAGAGGTCCGCTTAGTTCTTTGGTGTGGGTCTTTTATGTGTGCCTGCCAACGAGCTGCATGGCAGGTCGCCATATGTCTGGTCATGCTTGTGGTGCCCAAGCGGCTGATGTTTTGGCCACGCGAGATACGCTTGAGACAAATATTGCAAATAGCAGTGGTGCGATCTGATGCACTCGTCTCAAAAAAGGCCCACACCAAAGAACTTTTCTGATAACGTGCAGAGGCAGCGCCCTGCACAGGCGGAGCTCTGCGGTGTTGTACAGTTGCTGTGCTGGCCTCTACCTGGCCTCCAGGGGGCATCCTGCCTCGTTGGACATGTGACGCCGCATCCTCCTCGTCCTCCTCCTCATCCTCTCTCCCTTCAGGCACCCACGTGGAGTCAGTGACCTCATCATCCCCTCCCTCTTCACCACTAGAGCAAACCTGGCAGTAAGCTGCAGCTGGTGGAACAGTACTGCCAGATTCCTCAAGCTGGGTATCATCATCCGAGCCTTCGAATCGTTGGGCATCCTCCTGGAGCATGTACCCAACACTGTGCTCAAAGAGTTCGGGGGACTCCTCAGGAGGACATGGTGGGTCTAGGGAAGGGGTGGCTGATGATGCTCTGCCAGTACCCTGAGCCTGGGTGAGAGAGGATGAGGAGGATGAGGAGGGCTTGGTCATCCATTCTACAAAGCCTTCAGCATGATGCGGCTCCACATGTCCAGCTGCCGAAAACAAAGACGCGCGTGTCCCATGGCCACGTGCTGATGACGATGCACGACCACGTCCACGTCCACGGCCACGTCCACTAGAAACAGAGCCTGCCTGCCCTGTGTTCTTGGCTCTGCACGCTCTGCCTCCCCTTGGCGGTCTTCCAGCCATTGTAGTCGGTAGTCCTGTGGGTGCTGCTGAGAAGAATATATAGGAGCTCTGTGTGATGCCACTAACACACTAGAAGTCCTATGGGTGCTTCTGCAAAGAAAATAGAGGAGCTCTGTGTGATGCCACTAACACACTAGAAGTCCTGTGGGTGCTGCTGAGAAGAAAATAGAGGAGCTCTGTGTGATGCCACTAACACACTAGAAGTCCTATGGGTGCTTCTGCAAAGAAAATAGAGGAGCTCTGTGTGATGCCACTAACACACTAGAAGTCCTGTGGGTGCTTCTGCAAAGAAAATAGAGGAGCTCTGTGTGATGCCACTAACACACTAGAAGTCATGTGGGTGCTGCTGAGAAGAAAATATAGGAGCTCTGTGTGATGCCACTAACACACTAGAAGTCCTATGGGTGCTTCTGCAAAGAAAATAGAGGAGCTCTGTGTGATGCCACTAACACACTAGAAGTCCTGTGGGTGCTTCTGCAAAGAAAATAGAGGAGCTCTGTGTGATGCCACTAACACACTAGAAGTCCTGTGGGTGCTGCTGAGAAGAAAATATAGGAGCTCTGTGTGATGCCACTAACACACTAGAAGTCCTATGGGTGCTTCTGCAAAGAAAATAGAGGAGCTCTGTGTGATGCCACTAACACACTAGAAGTCCTGTGGGTGCTTCTGCAAAGAAAATAGAGGAGCTCTGTGTGATGCCACTAACACACTAGAAGTCCTGTGGGTGCTGCTGAGAAGAAAATATAGGAGCTCTGTGTGATGCCACTAACACACTAGAAGTCCTATGGGTGCTTCTGCAAAGAAAATAGAGGAGCTCTGTGTGATGCCACTAACACACTAGAAGTCCTGTGGGTGCTGCTGAGAAGAAAATAGAGGAGCTCTGTGTGATGCCACTAACACACTAGAAGTCCTGTGGGTGCTTCTGCAAAGAAAATAGAGGAGCTCTGTGTGATGCCACTAACACACTAGAAGTCCTGTGGGTGCTGCTGAGAAGAAAATATAGGAGCTCTGTGTGATGCCACTAACACACTAGAAGTCCTATGGGTGCTTCTGCAAAGAAAATAGAGGAGCTCTGTGTGATGCCACTAACACACTAGAAGTCCTGTGGGTGCTTCTGCAAAGAAAATAGAGGAGCTCTGTGTGATGCCACTAACACACTAGAAGTCCTGTGGGTGCTGCTGAGAAGAAAATATAGGAGCTCTGTGTGATGCCACTAACACACTAGAAGTCCTATGGGTGCTTCTGCAAAGAAAATAGAGGAGCTCTGTGTGATGCCACTAACACACTAGAAGTCCTGTGGGTGCTGCTGAGAAGAAAATAGAGGAGCTCTGTGTGATGCCACTAACACACTAGAAGTCCTGTGGGTGCTGCTGAGAAGAAAATATAGGAGCTCTGTGTGATGCCACTAACACACTAGAAGTCCTATGGGTGCTTCTGCAAAGAAAATAGAGGAGCTCTGTGTGATGCCACTAACACACTAGAAGTCCTGTGGGTGCTGCTGAGAAGAAAATAGAGGAGCTCTGTGTGATGCCACTAACACACTAGAAGTCCTATGGGTGCTTCTGCAAAGAAAATAGAGGAGCTCTGTGTGATGCCACTAACACACTAGAAGTCCTGTGGGTGCTGCTGAGAAGAAAATAGAGGAGCTCTGTGTGATGCCACTAACACACTAGAAGTCCTGTGGGTGCTGCTGAGAAGAAAATATAGGAGCTCGGTGTGATGCCACTAACACACTAGAAGTCCTATGGGTGCTTCTGCAAAGAAAATAGAGGAGCTCTGTGTGATGCCACTAACACACTAGAAGTCCTGTGGGTGCTGCTGAGAAGAAAATAGAGGAGCTCTGTGTGATGCCACTAACACACTAGAAGTCCTATGGGTGCTTCTGCAAAGAAAATAGAGGAGCTCTGTGTGATGCCACTAACACACTAGAAGTCCTGTGGGTGCTGCTGAGAAGAAAATATAGGAGCTCTGTGTGATGCCACTAACACACTAGAAGTCCTATGGGTACTTCTGCAAAGAAAATAGAGGAGCTCTGTGTGATGCCACTAACACACTAGAAGTCCTGTGGGTGCTTCTGCAAAGAAAATAGAGGAGCTCTGTGTGATGCCACTAACACACTAGAAGTCCTGTGGGTGCTTCTGCAAAGAAAATAGAGGAGCTCTGTGTGATGCCACTAACACACTAGAAGTCCTGTGGGTGCTTCTGAGAAGAAAATAGAGGAGCTCTGTGTGATGCCACTAACACACTAGAAGTCCTATAGGTGCTTCTGGGAAGAAAATATAGGTCTGTGTGATGGGACTAACACACTTCAAGTCCTATAGGTGCTTCTGGGAACAAAATATAGGATCTCTGTGTGATGGGACTAACACACTTCAAGTCCTATGGGTGCTTCTGGGAAGAAAATATAGGTCTGTGTGATGGGACTAACACACTTCAAGTCCTATAGGTGCTTCTGGGAACAAAATATAGGATCTCTGTGTGATGGGACTAACACACTTCAAGTCCTATAGGTGCTTCTGGGAACAAAATATATGATCTCTGTGTGATGGGACTAACACACTTCAAGTCCTATAGGTGCTTCTGGGAAGAAAATATAGGTCTGTGTGATGGGACTAACACACTTCCAGTCCTATAGGTGCTTCTGGGAACAAAATATATGATCTCTGTGTGATGGGACTAACACACTTCAAGTCCTATAGGTGCTTCTGGGAACAAAATATATGATCTCTGTGTGATGGGACTAACACACTTCAAGTCCTATAGGTGCTTCTGGGAACAAAATATATGATCTCTGTGTGATGGGACTAACACACTTCAAGTCCTATAGGTGCTTCTGGGAACAAAATATATGATCTCTGTGTGATGGGACTAACACACTTCAAGTCCTATAGGTGCTTCTGGGAAGAAAATATAGGTCTGTGTGATGGGACTAACACACTTCAAGTCCTATAGGTGCTTCTGGGAACAAAATATATGATCTCTGTGTGATGGGACTAACACACTTCAAGTCCTATTGGTGCTTCTGGGAACAAAATATATGATCTCTGTGTGATGGGACTAACACACTTCAAGTCCTATAGGTGCTTCTGGGAACAAAATATATGATCTCTGTGTGATGGGACTAACACACTTCAAGTCCTATGGGTGCTTCTGGGAACAAAATATATGATCTCTGTGTGATGGGACTAACACACTTCAAGTCCTATAGGTGCTTCTGGGAACAAAATATATGATCTCTGTGTGATGGACTAACACACTTCAAGTCCTATAGGTGCTTCTGGGAACAAAATATATGATCTCTGTGTGATGGGACTAACACACTTCAAGTCCTATAGGTGCTTCTGGGAACAAAATATATGATCTCTGTGTGATGGGACTAACACACTTCAAGTCCTATAGGTGCTTCTGGGAAGAAAATATAGGAGCTCTGCCTGCCTGCCACGAACACACTACAAGTCCTATAGGTGCTTCTGGGAACAAAATATAGGAGCTCTGCCTGCCTGCCAGGAACACACTACAAGTCCTATAGGTGCTTCTGGGAACAAAATATAGGAGCTCTGCCTGCCTGCCAGGAACACACTACAAGTCCTATAGGTGCTTCTGGGAACAAAATATAGGAGCTCTGCCTGCCTGCCACGAACACACTACAAGCCCCTCTTTCTAAATCAATCTTTGTAAATGAATCTATCTAACTCAATCTCTCTAAGTAAATCTCTCTAACTAACTAAATCCAGCAGAGTGTCACAGATCTATCCTGCTCTATCTGCGCCGGAACAGCATGTGACCGGCGCAGACGGCGTGGCGGCCTTTTATAGGGGGGGGGCGTGTACTAAAGCCCCTGAGCTGTAATTGGCTACAGGCGTCCTGCCTGTAGCCAATTATGGCTCTTCGAGTTTCCGGGGCTGTGATTGGCCAAGCATGCGGGGTCACAGTGCATGCTTGGCCAATCATCAGCCAGCAATGCACTGCGCCGGCCGCAATGCATTGCGGGGCCGCTCACATCACACGAACGTGATGCGAGCGGCCAAAATAGTTCTGGGCTCGCCGAGCGAGCGAACGCCCGGTGCTCGATGCGAACGTGGGTTCGCATCGAGCACCGGGCCCATCCCTAATGACCAGCATGGTCACTTGGGAGCAGAGAGAACCTTCCAACTTGTCAGAGACCGGTTTTATTGGCCCTGCATGAGGGCCGAAGTGGAGGAGTATTGCCATTCCTGTGCAAGATGCATTCAGAGGAAGACTTTACCACATCAAGCTGCCCCAATGGGCCACCTACAGAGTCAAGGCCCAATGGATCTGGTATGCATTGATTTTCTCTGCCTTGAACCCGATTTGAGTGGATTGGGAAATGTTCTGGTGGTAACCGACCATTTCACCCGTTACGCTCAGGCTTTCCCAACCAAGGACCAGAAGGCCTCTACAGTAGCCAAGGTACTTTTGGAGAAGTACTTTGTTCACTATGGACTGCCACAGAGAATCCATTCAGACCAAGGAAGGGACTTTGAGAGTCGCCTGATCAGGAAGCTACTAGATTCTCTGGGAGTAGAGAAGACTAGAACCACACCGTATCACCCTCAAGGTGATGCCCAGCCTGAAAGGTTCAACAGGACCCTATTGAACATGTTGGGAACTTTGGAAACAGAGAAGAAGCAACATTGGAGTCAACACATATCAGCTCTGGTGCATGCCTACAATTGCACCACAAGTGATGTGACAGGTTTCTCTCCTTACCGACTTATGTTTGGGAGAGAAGCAAGATTGCCAGTGGATTTGGCCTTCGGCATTTCTTTAGACCATGCCTCTGCTGCCTCCCACAAAGGATATGTGGACAGACTGAGGCACAGTCTGAAGATAGCTTATGAGAAAGCTCAAGCGGCCTCCGACCAGAGGGGGGCCCGAAACAAGCGGAACTTTGATTTGAAAGTTAGAGTACAGGACCTACAGCCTGGGGACCGTGTACTGTTACGCAATCTAGGGATCCCTGGAAAACACAAGATTGCTGATAGATGGAGATCAGAGCCATATATCATCTGTAGGAAACTTCCAGGATTGCCTGTCTACAAGTTGAAGCCAGAAGGGAGAGTGGGGCCTTTGAAGACCTGGCATAGGAATCACTTGCTCCCACTCACTGAAGCAGTCAGAATGCCTCCAGCAAGAGACGTACCTGAATCTGTTTCCATTCTGGATACCCCCAGGCCTAATACTAGGTCTCAGACATCCCAAGCTAGGGGTGGACAGGACCCCCAACCAGAAGAAGAAAGAGGAGAACTTGAATGGCTATGGCCTTTCATGGAGCTGAAGAACGGGGAGATGCCGATGTAAACAGCATCTCCCCGTTCTGCCTAGTGACAGCACACTGATCGTCTGCTCCCTCTCATCGGGAGCAGCGATCAGTGTGGTGTCACACACAGCCACGCCCCCAGACAGTTATAAACACGCCCCTAGGACACACTTAACCCCTCCCCACCCCCTAGTGGTTAACCCCTTCACTGCCAGTGACATTTTTTACAGTAATCAATGCAATTTTTATAGCATCAATCGCTGTATTAATGCCAATGGTCCCAAAAATGTGTCAAAATGTCCAATGTGTCCGCCATAATGTCGCAGTCAAGATAAAAATCGCTGATCGCCGCCATTACTAGTAAAAAAAAAAAAATATATAATAAAAATGTCATAAAACTATCCCCTATTTTGTAGACGCTATAACTTTTGCGCAAACCAATCAATAAACGCTTATTGCGTTTTTTTTTTTTTTTTTACCAAAAATATGTAGAAGAATACGTATGCATTTTTTTCAAAATTTTCGCTCTTTTTTTGTTTATAGCGCAAAAAATAAAAACCGCAGAGGTGATCAAATACCACCAGAAAGCTCTATTTGTGGGGGAAA
Organism: Lithobates sylvaticus; assembly: GCA_028564925.1. Taxonomy (NCBI): domain Eukaryota; kingdom Metazoa; phylum Chordata; class Amphibia; order Anura; family Ranidae; genus Lithobates; species Lithobates sylvaticus. The sequence continues at coordinate 41,518,474 of CM053030.1, forward strand.
AAAAACGATGTAAATTTTGTTTGGGGGCCACATCGCACGACCGCGCAATTGTCAGTTAAAGCGACGCAGTGCCGAAACGCAAAAAACGCTCTGGTCAGGAAGGGGGTAAATCCTTTCGGGGCTGAAGTGGTTAAGGTTCTCTGTGAAGGTTGTGAGTACCATTTTTGTCGCCTCACCTGGAGTTCGTATGTCCTCTGTTTATGAGTACCCTGTGCCCTAACCCTCTAACCCCAGGGGTATTGAATCAGTAATGTCCTATGTTAGTATACACAAGTAACTGGCACCCAGTTTTACACATTGCTCCACTATTGACAAGGGCAACACCATTATAGCCCACCCTGCTTCTGAGAGTCTCACATGCCTTGGGGGGTGGGGGGGGGCAACATTTGTTTGTATTTTTTGACCACAAGTACATTTTAAAGCTGAACACAGATCGCATGCACGCTCTGTCTGCTTTCCTACAATCATCTCCCCAATGCTTTACCGTTTTATTTTCTGCCCATTCTGTCCATTCCATTTTCTGCTCACTGCCTACTCTTCCCCAAAACTTCATCCATTCCACCTTCCCAGCACTCTTTGTGCTGCATCCTCTTTCCCACAATATGTCCTCTCCATCTCCCCCATGTTTGACTCTTCTTTTTCTGTCCATTCTGTCTGTTGCGTTTTCTGCTCACTCTTCCCCGAAACTTTGTCCATTCCCCCTTCCCAGCTCTCTTTGCACTCCATCCTTTCCAACCCTAATATTCTTATCACTCTGTACACCTCATCCCCCCCACACTCCATCTTCCCAACATTCTTTGCACTCCATCTTCCCAACATTCTTTACACTCCCCCAATACTCTATTTGCTCCATGTTCCCATAACTCTGTCCATTCTGCTTCCTGCCCATTCTTCTGTACATTTTTTTTCTGCTCCATCTTGTGCCTATTTTTCATCATTTCTTTGTATGCATGTAGCTCTACCCCCAAAGAAGCTACTTGGTAATTTTGGGTTCCAAGAAGACCCAACGACACAGCAGCAGTTGTCCCTTTGGTTAGGATTCCACTCATTCTGGGTTGCCTGGGCGACTCCGGTCTATAGCACAGCAAAGTCTGTATCCTGACAGTGGCTCTGTACCTCCGCACACCTCTGTACTCTCTGGTGAAACTTTGCCCACACGGTGAAGGGCTCTCCAATGGCTCAGCCTCTTTCTCTCCAGAAAGGTCTCTCCGCAACAAGGTCATCACCAGATCTTCCTGTATGCACACCTCTCTTCTGGTTGGGCAAATCCTGCTTTCTTCTCCTCTGAGTTTGCAATATCTTTAGCTATAATCCCAGTAAACCACTTACAAACCACAATATATATATATATATATATATATATATATATATATATATATATATATATATAATATATATATATATATATATACACATATTGCGGTTGGCAACAGACATGTGCATTCGTTTTTGTCCGAATGCATTTTCGTCCGAATTTCTGGTATTTTTGTTATCGATAACGATAACAAACGTGCAGAATCCGAAAAACCGAAAGATCCGACATTAAAAAAATGCTTTATTTTTATTTTCGTAGCGACAATTCGATATAGATAGGAGATTCGACATGACGCTGACAATAGTGATCTGTGTCCATCGTACCTGTGGTCGAATGTGCCTAACCTTAGCTCTATTAGTTCAAGATTATTCTACATAGAGAGAAAAGATTCGACATTATAGAGACAATAGCAAAAAAGGTCGAATGTGCCTAACCTAACTCTATTAGTCCAAGATTATTCGACATAGAGAGAAAAGATTCGACATGAAGATTCAACGGAGCAGTCGGCACGAGCGGACATTTATGGTCAAATGCTCCACCCATAGGCTATAGAAGAATTCTAATGTTGGTTGACTAGTAATAATAATTAATAAATATAATTATTACTAGTGTCATACAACATTAGAATTCTACTATAGCTTGTAGGCGGAACATTCGACCGGAAATGTACGATTGCGGCGTCGTACAGACACCATAATCCTTCAATGACAGATTCGACCTTAATTATTTCAGATTTTCGGATGAATGCATTTTTTAACGAAACAAAATAGATAAAAACGAATTTCGGGAGTAACTAAATAAATTTGTTTTTCAGACGAAAACGAAATTCCCAAACAAAAAAAAATGTGCACATGTCTAGTTGGCAAGTGGTTAAAGTGGACCCATTAATTTATCAGTTTCAAAAAAAGAGTTACATTTCTGGCATGTGCCGGCAATGTAACTGTCACATTGGTGACATTGGTTGTGCTGTCAACCAAACTGCCAAACCATTAAATGGCTGGAGTCATAACTAGACATGTGCAATTTGTTTCGTTTTTTCTCGTTTTTTTTCGTTATTTTCGTTCGTTTTCGTGTGAATGAACGAACGATTCGCTAAAATTTTTAACGAATAACGAATCGTTCGAAATGAACGAATCCGAAAACAACGAAAATCCGAAAAAAACTAATTAGAAACAACGAATGTACGAAAGAAGAAAATCCGAAAAACGAAAACAGGAACAACGAAAATCAAAAAGAACGAAAAAATTTGTACATTCGTAACTTTTTTTTTTGTTGAATTGGTAATTTTCCGTGTCCCTTACAATGGCGCTGCTTAACGTGCCTCGAATGGATTGAACGAAAAAATTAGTAAATTCGTAACTTTTTTTTTTTCAATTCGTAATTTTGCGTATCTCTTACAATGGCATTGCTTAACGTGTTTCGAATGGATTGAACGAAAAAATTCGTAACTTTTTTTTTTTTTTTGATTCGTAATTTTCCGTATCTCTTACAATGGCGTTGCTTAATGGATTGAACGAAAAAATGTGTACATTCGTAACTTTTTTTTTTCGATTCGTAATTTTCCGTGTCTCTTAAAATGTAATAATAGCATACACATTACATAACATTATAAATTATGCTCCGAATACGAATCTACGAATGTTACGAATGTTACGAATGTACGAATAAATACGAATGCGTCTGAATTTCGAATAAACGAATAAACGAAAATTAAACGGAAATACGAATCAACGAAAAAATAACTCTTACGAAAATACGAATCGTTACGAATATGAACACCGACGACTTACGAATTTACGAATCGTTACGAATCAACGGAAACGAAAAAAACGAAACGAAAATAAACTAATTTTTTTGTTGTGCACATGTCTAGTCATAACTGATCACATGTGCAGCATCATGGCAGTTGAAGATGCCGAAGAAGATGGCAGCTTCCTTGGTTGAAAATTATTGGAAGGTCTAGTTCCGCTTTAAGCAGCACGTCAGTGCATCTAGCTTTGAAGTGCCCTTCCACCAGATACAACCATCCAATTAATTGAGAACAATTAGCAATACCCTTCAAAAACGCTGTCCCAACCACATAAGCCATACGGAAAAAAAAAAAAGAACACTGCTTTTGTTTTGTGCAATTTTTTATTTCAAGCAGCAGTTGGGCATTTGGAACAAACCGTAACCAAAAATGACAATAAACAGCTTTACATGAAATTGCCTTCATGTTCCGGCGAGCGCCCTGATTATCAGGAACGGCTCACGCTGATAAATAGAAGAGTTTTCAACCTATTAAGGTCACCTGCACTGTATGTACCGTCCTAGGAAACAGCTTATAACTACAGAAGAGGAAAAGTGAATTAATGAACCCGTAGGCCATTGAGGTTAAGTGGATAAACATACTACATAAATTATAGAAAAAGACAACTCTGAGGTTTTCTTTTTTAAATCACAAAGTGTGTGATGGCCCTTGCAAATACTAAGATAAACAGATTTCGATTTTTATGGATTTTCAGAGTAAACTAAATTGCATGCATGCTGAATAATGTGGCAGAGTAACATTTAAGGGTATTTATTACCTCTCATAGAGATTACATTCCCCCCAACATACTCTACATTAACAAAAGTATTGGGACACCTGCTTTTACACGCACATGAAATTTAATGGCATCCCAGTCTTAGGCTGCATTCACACCTGAGCGTTTTGTAGCTTGAAGCCTGAAGCTACAAAACGCTAGAGGGAAAAAATACATTATTCTCTATGGAACTCCAAAACGCCTGAAGCCCTACGCCTGAAGCTCAAACAAGTTCCGGACCCTTTTTTGTCGCGCGAATCGGGCAGATTTGGGCGTTTTTATTTTTTTTACATTGGTGACCTTTTGCTCTGCACAAAATTCGCGGCAAAACGCGGTAAAAAACGCTGCGAATCGCGGTAAAAAACGCTGCAAATCGCGGTAAAAAACGCCGCAAAAAAACGCCGCAATTTGCGCGATTTTCTGCCTGAAAAGCTACGCTCAGGTGTGAATGCAGCCTTAGTCTGTAGGGTTCAATATTTAGCTGGCCCACCCTTTGCAGCTATAACAGCTTCAACTCTTCTGGAAGGCCGTCCACAAGGTTTAGGAGTGTGTCTATGGGAATGTTTGACCATTCTTCCAGAAGCACATTTGTGAGGTCAGGCACTGTTGTTGGACGAGAAGGCCTGGCTCGCAGTCTCCGCTCTAATTCATCCCAAAGGTGTTGTATCAGGTTGAGGTCAGGACTCTTTGTATTATTATTATTATACAGGATTTATATAGCGCCAACAGTTTGCGCAGCGCTTATCAAAATGAAGACAGACATTACAGTTGCATTAGAATTTGGTACAAGAGGAATCAGAGGGCCCTGCTCGCTAGAGCTTACAATCTAGAAGGGAGGGTCAATTGATACAAAAGGAAATAGCTGTGGGGGGATGAGCTGATGGAGAAAGTAAAACAGTGTATTAGTTAGAAGCAGGATAAGCTTCTTTAAAGAGAAGGGTTTTCAGGGATCGTCTAAAGAAGGATAGATTAGGGGACAGTCGGACAGATCGGGGTAGGGAGTTCCAACGCATGGGAGAAGCTCTAGAGAAATCCTGGAGGTGAGCATGGGAGGAGGTGACAAGGGAACTAGAGAGCAGGAGGTCTTGGAAGGACCGAAGAGAGCAGCTTCTTTGGTATTTTGGGACTAGATTAGTGATGTGTAGGCCAGTCATGGTTCATAGCTCCCAACTGTCCCTGATTTTGAGGGACTGTCCCTCATTCTGAAAAAAGTCCCTCTGTCCCTCTTTCCTCCTCATTTGTCCATCATTTTGGTCTGATCTATATAGTTGTATATAAAATACACTAATTATCTATCAAAAAGTGTTTTACAAGTCTAAACCTCTTATCCAATTTCAAAGGCCAATATAAAGGAATAGTAGTGGTGGGTTTAACAAAATAATTTTTTGTACAATTCTCCTTTAGGGAGGGCATGACAGGGTGTTTTTTCTATGCCTACATACTTTTACTAATAAGTGTCCCTAATTCCCATCTCAGAACGTTGGGAGGTATGAAGTTCCTCCACCCCAAGCTCGCTCATCCATGTCTTTATGGACCTTGCTTTGCACTGGTGCGCAGTCATGCTGGAACAGAAAGGGACCGTCCCCAAACTGTTCCCACATAGTTGGGAACATGAAATTGTCCAAATCATTTGGTGGAGGGAGAATTATGGTGTGGGGTTGTTTTTCAGGAATTTGGCTTGGCCCCTTAGTTTCAGTGAAGGAAACTCTTAAGGTGTCAGCATACCAAGACATTTTGGACAATTTCATGCTCCCAACTCTGTGGGAACAGTTTGGGGATATCCCCTTCCTGTTTCCACATGACTGCACACCAGTGCACAAAGCAAGGTCCATAAAGACATGGGTGAGTGAGTTTGGGGTGAAGGAACTGGTCTGCACAGAGTCCTGACCTCAACCCGATAGAACACCTTTGGGATGAATTAGAGCGGAGACTATGAGCCAGGCCTTCTTGTCCAACATTAGTGCCTGACCTCACAAATGCCCTTCTGGAAGAATGGTCAAATATTCCCATAGTAGACATACTCCTAAACCTTGTGGATGGCCTTTCCAGAATAGTTGAAGCTGTTATAGCTGCAAAGGGTGGGCCGACTCATTATTGAACCCTACGAACTAAGGAGTCCCAATACTTTTGACAATATAGTGTGTGTGTGTGTGTGTATATACACATATATATATATATACAGTGCCTTGCGAAAGTATTCAGCCCCCTTGAACTTTTCAACCTTTTGCCACATTTCAGGCTTCAAACATAAAGATATAAAATGTTTATTTTTTGTGAAGAATCACCAACAAGTGGGACACAATTGTGAAGTGGAACGAAATCTATTGGATTGTTGAAACTTTTTTAACTAATAAAAAAATGAAAAGTGGAGCGTGCAAAATTATTCGGCCCCCTTGCGTTAATACTTTATAGAGCCACCTTTTGCTGCGATTACAGCTGCAAGTCGCTTGGGGTATGTCTCTATCAGTTTTGCACATCGAGAGACTGAAATTCTTGCCCATTCTTCCTTGCAAAACAGCTCGAGCTCAGTGAGGTTGGATGGAGAGCGTTTGTGAACAGCAGTTTTCAGCTCTTTCCACAGATTCTCGATTGGATTCAGGTCTGGACTTTGACTTGGCCATTCTAACACCTGGATACGTTTATTTGTGAACCATTCCTTTGTAGATAGTTACATAGTTACATAGTTAGTTAGGTTGAAAAAAGACACAAGTCCATCCAGTTCAACCACAAATTAAACAAAAAAAAAAATACATATACATATATATATATATATATATATATATATATATCATACAATCCCATATACCCCATTCTATACCCACAGTTGATCCAGAGGAAGGCAAAAAAAACCCCAGCAGAGCATTCTCCAATTTGCTAAAGCAGGGGAAAAAAATTCCTTCCTGATCCCCCGAGAGGCAATCGGATTTTCCCTGGATCAACTTTACCTATAAATGTCAGTACCCAGTTATATTATGTACATTTAGGAAGGTATCCAGGCCTTTCTTAAAGCAATCTACTGAGCTGGCTAGAACCACATCTGCAGGGAGTCTATTCCACATTTTCACAGCTCTTACTGTGAAGAAACCTTTCCTTATTTGGAGATGAAATCTCTTCTCCTCTAGTGATATAAATAGTGATATATATATATAAAAACAAAAGCTATTGTACTCATCCACTAATATTTACAACAATGAAGACTGCCGGCTCCCAGCACTCTGTATGTACAGATGATGTGAATGGAATGTATGACCATTCATATATCCCTGTGTTGTCCAAGCTCTGTACAATCAGAAGTTTACACTCTCCACACACAAGGGGTTAATGAATGGTCATAAATGACTGCACATTATCTGGACTGAGGATGGGGGATGTTTGTAAAGACACAGCTATCTGACACACTTCAGAACGATCCTCCTGTCACCTTAACCCTTCACAGCAACTACTGCAAAACAAGTCCTGTCAGCTTTCCACCCCAGGAGACTCAGAGAAACTCTCAGCTCACCTCTTCCCTGTGTGAGTAGAGCCAGCCCGACATCATCTCCTCCTCCTGACATCCTCTCCTCCTCAGCTCCGCCTCCCGGGACACCGCACTAGTGATCAGAGGGGGGGGGGGGGGATTAAGTCACTGATAAGAGACCCTACAGGAGCCTGGGGGAGGGGGGGGGGTCAGCAATGAGCTTTAGATTATAACAAACAGACCAGCACAGTGTATTTATGCAGAAGCAGTGACACTGCTGCTGTCTCCAAAGTGACAAATATGCTAGAGGAGCTCCCCCTATCTGAATGGTCTGTCCGGGTTTCAGAGAGTCTGAAAACCGGACAGATGATTCAGAACCCGGACTGTCCGGGTGAATCCCGTACAGGTGGCAACCCTACCTATAGGTGCTTCTGGGAACAAAATATAGGAGCTCTGCCTGCCTGCCACGAACACACTACAAGTCCTATAGGTGCTTCTGGGAACAAAATATAGGAGCTCTGCCTGCCTGCCACGAACACACTACAAGTCCTATAGGTGCTTCTGGAACAAAATATAGGAGCTCTGCCTGCCTGCCACGAACACACTACAAGTCCTATAGGTGCTTCTGGGAACAAAATACAGGAGCTCTGCCTGCCTGCCACTAACACACTACAAGCCCCTCTTGCTAAATCAATCCTTCTAAATGAATCTATCTAACTCAATCTCTCTAAGTGAATCTATCTAACTAAATCCAGCACAGAGTGACACAGAACGATCCTGCTCTATCTACGCTGGAACAGCATGTGACCGGCGCAGACGGCGTGGCGGCCTTTTATAAGAGGGGGCGTGTACTAAAGCCCCTGAGCTGTAATTGGCTACAGGCGTCCTGCCTGTAGCCAATTATGGCTCTTCGAGTTTCCGGCGCTGTGATTGGCCAAGCATGCGGGGTCACAGTGCATGCTTGGCCAATCATCAGCCAGCAATGCACTGCGCCGGCCGCGCCGGCCGCAATGCATTGCGGGGCCGCTCGCATCACACGAATGTGATGCGAGCGGCCAAAATAGTTCTGGGCTCGCCGAGCGAGCGAACGCCCGGTGCTCGATGCGAACGTGGGTTCGCATCGAGCACCGGGCCCATCCCTATTTGGCAGAGAAAAGGCCCCAGATGCTTTTTACTTTAAAAATAACTAGCGATTTTTGTGTAAATCCATCTCAAAAGTGTGCGTATATCCTTAAGGTAGGGAATATTTTGAAATTAATTGATACCATGGATGGAAGGTGCTCTGTAGACACAAAGAGAACTGGGAATAACGTTGAAGGCTTGTTCACCCCAGGTGTGGTGACGCGTGTAGAATTTTGCATT